>OZ023269.1:97812221-98117221 GCA_964006375.1 Tillus elongatus | reverse complement strand
TTGTATTAATTGGGAAACCATTTTTTGCTTATAGGTAAAATATAAAAATTAATAATCTATTAACAAAGTAACAAATAAACAATATATTTTGGAAAATCTCGAAAATAACTTATATATGTCTGCTGGGAGGGCATTTCAAAGCTTTGCGTGTCTAGGAAAGAACAAAGATTCGTACACCACAAGTAGATAATTTGACCCTAGAAGCGTGTGCTTTTCGGCTAAAATGGGTTGGCCAATTAGAGGTTACAAGCAGAGGTACCAACGAACAATTTCTAAGGAGCAATGTCGGTAGTAATATCAATAGAAGATGCAGAGATCTCAAACCTTTCTTTTGTGGTCGAGGAAGTGAGATTGCCTGTGATATAATGAATCTCCTATAAAGCCAACAGCTCGTTTCTGAATGAAATATAGGAGGGACGAGGTTGTCTTTGGGGCAGCATCCCAGACATGAGATCATTATTCCAACTGTGGGCGTATCTGTGCCTTATACAGCAACAAAAGCTGCTGTGATGAAAACAAAATTTTCACCTGAAACAGACACCCAAGCTTTTTTTCTGCTGAAGCTTGTAGGTGCCAGCAAAAAGCCTCTGTAAAAGTTATACCTATTGTAGAGATTGTGGACTTTTTTAGTAGTATTTTGCCAGCCATCTGGTTGTCTGCGCCCTGCATGTCACTCTTCCTAGAGAAGAGGCAATTCTGGGTTTATCAGGCATTAAACATAACCAGAATTGCAAAGTCCCAGCCGAGAATCTTAGACAGGTCATATACCAAATTTGAAGACGATATCTCAATTCGTTCTAAAGTTATTCGGGCAGACAGACATACAGACCGGTAGACAAAAAAAATTTCGTTCTCAAATCATGTTTTATATATGTTTTGATAATTTTTACGATGTTTAAGTGAAAACAATTTTTTGAAATTTTTGTCGCTGATACGATACTTCGACAGTTGTGACGATGTGGAAGTAATAGCTATTTTGATAGAACAGTATTTTACATAATTAGATTAGCTGTGTTGAGTAAAAAAAAACTAAATAAATAATTGCCTTAACTGATGCTTCAGTCTTGCGGTCAGTAAGAATAATATACTACATACAGACCAGGAGACTACTTCTCTGACTTCACTGTTGGATTTCGTTTTTGTAGATGAAGGACGTAGCCAGTAGTGATGGGAAAAACGGTTATTTTCTGTTAACAGTTGAAGCCGTTAACATTATTTAATAATAACCATTGAAAATAACGGCTTCAGTTATTTTAAGCTGGATAGTCGATCGATAGTATCCTACATTCCCAAAGCTGTGAGCGAGAGCGAGCACACTAGTATAAATGCATTGTATTTTTACCCCGTTATTTCACGTAGTGTATAAATCTCAAATTTTGTCGATATGAAAAGGAAACAACGGGTTAAGAAATTATAATAAACGTGTCTTAAATCTTTTGCCACTCTGAAGTGAAACTTTTAGAAATCAGAAAGGAGTCTTATATTAGTATTTACTTAGATGTTTTAGGAATTATAAACTACTCATTTCTAACAAATTTATTTTATGAGGGGTCTTTACGTAAATGTCAATGCCACAGCAAGAATGAATAAATATCATTATTTATCACGTCTTGGGACGTTAGACGTTAGAACTTTTATTGCTACACAGGGAGTGATTCTAAGAACTCCATAACATAACGCAGCTCATAAAATTTCGGTAAAGAAATTTGCCTTTATTCTGCACATATGGTTTGTTATTACATTATGCTTTTATTCTTTCTTAGAAAGATCTCTATCTCTAGTTACATTTTCGGTTCACTGGTCATCTTCATCAGTCCACTTTTAAAAACTGTGCAAACAACAGCCAACAGTATAAAAAATTGAGTTTGAGTTAAAAAAAATTGGAAGATATATAGTATTAATTGTTTATTTACTTATTTTAATATTCGTTGCTTTAAAATTAGTTTCAAAAATTTCAAAGGGCTGTAACTTGGAGGAGAAGGGGTTTCAAGAAAAACTTAATAAAAAGACACCCCTTATTTTTCTCCAACTAATCATCCTGTATATATATATATATATATATATATATATATATATATATATATATATATATATATATATATATATATATATATATACACACATATATATTCATTCATTTAATTTTTATATTTAAATGTATATAGATATTAAAAAATGTTGTATCATTATATTTTTTTATCAATTTGATAACTATTATCAGACAAACGAAAATGACGTGTTAACTGTTTTCTTAGGTAATGTATATAAATTTAAATAAAGAAGTACTTTAATTTCACGTGAAATAACCCTATTTTGCGTTGTCTATAGTGAAAGTAATAACACGTTTTTACAGAAATTCATCTTTTGACCCAACATTTTTTATTATTAAATATTTGGCTTTACATATTAGTGGGAAACTCAACTGTTTCAAAAATAACAGCTCTTCAGTTTAACAGAATAACTCTGTGTAGTAGTGTCCGTATGCCGTATCCCCATCAACAACCGGTTAAAGTTAAAATTAAAATTAAACCGTTTTATTGTACCAAAGATTGTACATCCCTAAAGCTGTGAGCGAGAGCGAGCACACTAGTATAAATAATAATGTTATGAAGTACAGTCCGCTCTATACTGTATAACCATACATATTTAGCATTCCCAATCTCAAGGCTATTCATTCTGTTAAATGGTTAAATAACAGTTGCCGATGAAAACCGATGTTTATTCATCGAACCTAGTTGCAGTAGAACTGAAACAGACACGACTCCGAATTCTAGTTTAGTGTAAAAAGCGTTACTTTTTAAGCTGTTATTCTTATAAATCCATAACTGGTGGTTACCGTTACGACTCGGTAACCATTTAAAAATAGCTGACAGTTAAATAACGACCCATCACTAGTAGCCAGCGCGTAAGCTAACTGGAGCAAGAGGCCCTTATGAATTCTAGATCAGGGTTGCCACTAAAAACAGCATGTCAATTTCCCTGACTTTTGCCCGACATGCCAAAATCTATTTCCCTGACTTTAAATTTCTACAATTCACCCCCAACATGTGTAACACACTATTACAGAATACAGTAAGTCTTCGCGTCATAGTGGAAAACACACTTCCCCATTTCAAATACAAAGAGACCAATGAACACAAAATTTAAAAAAAAATTATTGCGGTTTTGTGGAAAAAGAAATCACTAAATGAATGGTTCAGAATTGCAAAAAAAGCAAACAAGTTTCAGTTATTTATCATAAAAAAGAAATAAATAATTTTTTCCTGGCTGGGACGAAAATTCCCTGACTCTTAGGCAATTTTTGCAATTTTTCCCTGACTTCCCTGACAACATTTTTTCATCTACAAATTCCCTGACTTTTCCCGGTTTTCCAGACGAGTGGTAACCCTGTAGATGTTCTAAGATATTCTTCAACGTTTCTGTGACTTATTTTGTTGCTTGACAGCATCCTCAGACAGATAAAAATTGAATTAATACGGAATCATGGCAACTACAAATAAATATATGTTGCTATGTTATGATCTTTTGATCAAAAAATTCATCAAAATTGAAATGAAACACAGATGACAGATGAGGCATTCAAAATGTCTACGTGATGTATGTCAATATTTAACATAAAAATATAACTAGCCTATAACAGTAATAACTATAATAACAGTTAAAACAATGAAATGACTAAACAATAACAGTAATACAGCAGACTCTATACAATAAAAGTATCGACATACATCAACTCATTATCATATTACAACTTTTTTGAAAAAAAATTGTTAAATTTGTTTTCTTTGACTTATTTAATTAGGAAGAAGAATATCCAAGAAAGGGGAATTCATTAAATCAGTTTGCTCATTTAAAACAAGGCAGCTATTGTCTTGTTGTTGTGGTTTTTGACTTCTAAAGCTTCAAAAAAGTCTAGTTTACCTTTGTCATTACAAAAATGTTGTGGTTGTATGCGGTTATTTACTGTGAGTCTATGTTCGGGATCAATAATATGTTTTGCAAATGTAGATTTGTCAGCGTGGTCATTTTTAAATGCATAAATATGTTCTTTGTATCGGGTGCTCAAATTTCTAGAAGTTTGACCTACCAGGGCGGGTCAATAAGTCCGTTACTTTTTTAATTTCCCGCCTCCAGGAAGTGCAACACTGCTCCTGTCAACAAGCATCTGTCACTTGACTCCTGTAAAATTTTTAACAAGCTGCGTCATTTAGTTTGTGTTAGATAGCCATTGAAAGCAGACAACCTCTTGAATTATAACGAAAATGCAAAAAAGTGGATTTCGTGTGCTCATCAAACATTGTTTTTGGGGAAAAAAACATTACTCAAACCAAGTCTAAGCTGGATAAATACTATGGGGACTCTGCACCATCAATTTCGATGGTAAAAAAGTGGTATATTGAATTTCGTTGCGGCCGTACAAGCACAAATGACGCCGAAAGTTCTGGACGCCCAGTTGAGGTCGTAACACCCGAAACAATTGAAAAAATTCACGATATGGTGTTGGCTGTAGTGTTGGGCACTGACTGACTGATTCGACTCACTGAGTCGACTCCCACCAGTGAATCAAGTGAATCGACTCAGTTGCTGATACGACTCCGAGTCCGAGTCGGAGTCACCGACTCACTCTCAGGACTCTTTGTCACTGAATCCGAATCTGATTCACCACTCACCGGCTCATCTCATGATTGAATCGGACTCGGAGATTTGAGTCTGAGACTGAGAATGGGAATCGCCACCTCGCAACAAGAGTGGGTCGATTCCGATTAGGGTCTTGTACGTGACTTTTACAAAGTAGGAGAGATGATATGGTCAAGGTCAATGCCATAAATCAATAAGCCATCTTGGCGCCTAAAAAAGATTACCTGCATCTGCATGCTTTGTGCTTGAGAAACGTCAAAGCTTTAATTATAATTATCAGTTATTGAGTATAATTTCTTATTCATACTAACTATTGAAGTAATTTAATAGTATAAAAAATTATAATTTTCATAAAATACGCATACGTATCTTAAAAACATTGTATAAAATAAAAGGAGAAATCTGTAAGACGACTCCTTTTTGCATTCTAATTATAGTTAATTTTCAATGTTAGTTGATTACCTATTAATATCAGTATTCTTTTAAAATGTTTTATTTCATTATATCTTACACTTGCCTTATTTAAGATATCTATAGAATATTTAGAATTTAAAATATAGGTACACCTACTCCCTTTTCCTTTTTAGTGAATTTTCTTAGAAAAAATTTACTAATGGGGAGATCTTAACTTTTGAATTTTGAAACATTTTTTTTTCAAATGAGCTCGAACTAGGACCCCTAGAACCCATATCAAAGGTCAGTTTCAGTTTTTATATGTACCTTCCTTTTGTAAGTAGCTTGGATAAGTTCGCTGGACAGGAAAATAAAACCAGGTTTTCCGGGAAAATTATGGGTTTTATTTCGGAAAAAAAATTATCTCAAAAAATAGAAAAACTATGCTAACCAAATTTGGTACGTAAGTTAGCGATATTAAAAAGAAACTATATGCTAAAATTCATATTTTTATGTTACAGGAAAAAAATTTTGTGTGCGAGATCATTTCTATGAAAATTCACCACCATAACGCATTTGCCACGTCCAGACTTTTGTATATTTACTTGTATTATTTTTAGTGACTGATGAACAGAAAGTTTCCCAAGAAAAGGGTTGCTTTAAGTTAATTATTTTTTATCTTTGTGCTATCTGAACATATAAAGTTTGAAACAGACCTCGGAAATATAGGTCTAACGGGAACAGGGCCTAGTACGCGCTTATTTGAAGAAATTTTTTTAATTTTCAAAAGTCACCATCCTCGTTAACAACTTTTTTTTACAAAAATTCGCTAAAACATGATGTATTTTTGTCAAAATCTTTGTTTCTGAAAAAAAACTGATTTTTAAATTTAAACTTATCCATCCATTGGGTATAATAGTGTATATTTTTAAGGGCTTCTCTAATATATATATATATATATATATATATATATATATATATATATATATATATATATATATATATATATATATATATATATATATATATATATATATATATATATATATATATATATATATATATATATATTGGTTAGATTCGCTTAGGAAAATAACAAAGTCGCAATTTTCGTTAGCAAATATTCCTTTGCTCTCCATATATAAAGCACTGACAGATTGCTTACTATAGATTTCCATTATGTATATATGTAAATTTATAGCAACACAATTATTGTGAATTTAAAAAACAGTGACCCTTTCCCTATAACTTATATTGATTTTAATTTTAAAATTTATTACCAAATATTTGTAGCCAGCTGAATACTGTTGACTTATTTTGTATTTTACTTGATTAATAATAAGCTAGGTACCACTTTATTAGGAAAACAAAAGAAAGTGGCGATTTTTGTTAGAAAATGTTTCTTTGCTCGCATATATAAAGCACTGAAAGACTGCTTACTATTTAGTATTTAGTTCCATTATGTATATATGTAAATTTATAGTAACATAATTATTGTGAATTTATAAAACAGTAACCCTTGTATTATAATTTATATTTTAATTTTAAAATTTATTACCAAATAATAGTAGCTAACTCAATAATGTCGACTTTTGTATTTTACTTGATTTATAATAAACTAATTTATTAATGGCTTTTCAAACTGGCGACTCATTTTACGTGATGCTACATATGACAGATTCACGGTCACGGAGCGGTTCAAGCTTTGAGAGTTACAAATCACAATACATCAATAGCATTCTTGCGACTCCGATTCTGATTCAGTTATGAATGACTCATGAGTCTTGAACGAGGTGAGTCGACTCCGATTGCGATTCAGTCCTGGACGACTCCCAGTCTTGAAAATGAGTCTTGAACGAAGTGAGTCGACTCCCATTGCGATTCAGTCCTGGACGACTCCCAGTCTTGAAACAAATCATTAAATCATAAGTCGAGGTGCGTCGGGAGTCGGACTCGGAGTCGACTCAGTGAGTCGACTCATTTCAGTTAGTTGAATCTTGGGACTCGACTCACTTAAAAGACTGATTCTTCCCATCACTAGTTGGCTGATAGGAGATTGAAAGTGCGGGAGATTGTGGAAGCCATAGGCATATCACATGGCTCAGTGATTTCGATTTTGCATGATCACTTGACTTTGAGAAAGCTATCCGCAAGATGGGTGCCGCGTTGGCTCACAATCGACGACAAACGCAATCGTGTGACAACTTCGAAGGTGTGTTTGGCGTTGTTCAACCGCAATAGGGACGAGTTTTTGCGCGGTTTCGTAACCGTGGACGAAACATGGATACACCACAATACACCAGAGACCAAGCAGCATTCAAACCAGTGGGTTTCTCCGCGCGAAACGGCGCCGAAGGAGGCCAATGTGGGCTTGTCAGCCAATAAAATCATGGCGACCGTTTTTTGGGATGCACGTGGTATAATCCACATTGATTATCTTCAAAAGGGAAGAACAATCAATGGCGAATATTATACCAACTTATTGGACTGATTCAATGACGATTTGAAGAAAAAACGACCGCATTTGGCCAAGAAAAAGTTATTTTCCAATGAGACAATGCAAGGGTGCACACATGTGTAGTCTCCATGGCCAAATTGCATAAATTGGGCTACGAATTGCTCCCTCATCCGCCCTATTCTCCGGATTTAGCCCCGAGTGACTATTTGTTGTTTCTAAACTAAAGAAATGGCTTGGCAGAAAGAGATTTGACTCCAATGATGAAATCATCTCTCAAACAAATACCTATTTTGAGGACCTCAACAAATCTTATTTTTTGGAAGGAATAAAATAATTGGAGAAACGTTGAACGAAGTGTATAGAACTCAAAGGAGACTATGTTGAGAAATAAACTGATTTTTTGTCAAAAATACTGTTTCATTCAAAAGTCACGGACTTATTGACCAGCCCTCGTAGATTGCATTACAATGTGTACAAGCTAGTTTATAAACTCCAGTTTTAATCAAGACACTAGATTTTTCTTTCGCGTTAAATAACAAATCACGTGTCTTGTTGTAAGATTTAAAAGGTACCTTTGTATTTGTACGGGTATTTAAAATTTTTGAAATGTTTTCTGAAATGGTGCCAAAATAAGTTATCGAAACAATCATGTTGTCTTTTTGTCTCTAATATTTGGATAAATTAAATTAATCGCTAATATGTCTTCTTTTCTCTTGATCATTTTATCTATTATTTTAACAAAGTAGCCATTATTAGATGCTATTTGCTTAATTATTGAAATTTCTTTTTCAAAATTGTTTTGGGACATAGGTATAGAAAATGCACGATGTATCATAGAATGATAGGCTGACAGCTTTTGTGAAAAAGGGTGACATGAATCGTATGGTATGGTTGCGTCAGTGTAAGTTGGTTTCCTATATATTGAAAAGTCAAATGAATTATTTTCTAACTTTCTAATCGTTAAGTCTAAAAAATTTATACAATAGAGCTTCTTCTTCTAAAGTAAACTTAACATTTGTGTAAAGGTTATTAATAAAATTCAAAAATTCATTTAATTCTGTATGGCTACCTTGAAAACATGCTAAAATAACATCTACGTATCTGTACCAAAAGACAATATTATGTGAAAGTTCTGATGTTAAAATTTGGTTTTCTAAGTTTTCCATAAATATGTTGGCTAATAAAGGTGACAATGGACTACCCATAGGCAGGCCTTCATTTTGCATATAAATCTTATCATTAAATTTAAAATAGTTTTGTTTTATACATTCGTTAAACAGATTCAAAAATATATCTCTGTTTAGTAAACAAGAAAATAAATATCTTTTATATAAAAGCCCACAACCACCAAAAATGTATGGCTACCTGAAAATTCACAAGCCAAATATTCCGGTGAGACCAGTAGTTAGCTATGTTAACCTAATAATAAGATAGCGAGCAAACTGGTTTCACTTATTAGAGAATACAATTACATTCCAAAATATTCAGTTAAGAATTCTTATGAACTAACACAAAAATTAAATAACTTAATTATTCCTACAAATAGTAAATTAGTCTCATTTCATGTTTGTAGCATATATTCTAAGATGCCCCTTAGAGAATGTTTACCTCTATTAGAAAATAACGTAAATGTCATCAAAAGACAAGAAATAATGAATCTTTTTAACGAATAAAAGTCAAGAAGTGATTAAAACATTTACAAATGTATTAGTAAGAGCAATGAAATATAATGACTTAATTGGTTTGAGAATAAAATAATCAACCTGATTTTAATTGATAACCATTCTGATACTGAATTTGTGAATTATCTAGATGCCTGCTTCCCTCTTAAACTTTGCTGTTTTATCCTGTTAATGTAAGTATTTCGTAGGTATATCTAAATACAGTGGCAACGACAGATGGCGCTGTATCCACTGTAGATTGGGAAATATATACAATAAGGATTTGGTATTCCAGCAGTCTGAATGATGAATATAGGGACATGAGTTCCTATGCCCTGTTTTTTAAAGGAGTTCATAAATAGCGAAGAATTAAAGTTGACCAAAAAACATTTTTGCTAGTTAAAATTCGGTTTGCTAATGTACATTACTAAAAAGCTAATATATATGAACAAATTTTAATATATTCGTGTTAATTCTGGTAGACGCCATATAACTTGTCTTCATACTGACGCCATATCTACCGCAGGATGTAAATATATATATATATATATATATATATATATATATATATATATATATATATATATATATATATATATATATATATATATATATATATATATATATATATATATATATATATATATTTATATATATATATATATATATATGTGTGTGTGTGTGTGTGTGTGTGTGTGTGTGTGTATATATTTATGTGAGCGATCATTTTATGCAGTCGATGAGTTTGTTTTGTGCTCTGTGAGGAAAATTATTTAATTGGATTTTTTTGTTTTTGTAATTGATTTTTGTTGTTTAATATTGTACATGTATATTTTTATTATATTTGTGTATATAAGTGTATGCAGATGTTTGTATCTCACTGTTTTAAGCGTTGTGTTTTTTTTTTCACATTGTGCACTTTTAGCTTTTTGTTGTTTTTTTTTTGCAACTAAACAGCACAATTGTTTTTATATTATATTGTATTATATATTATATGTCCATGTTATATTATTTATTTATATCTATTGTGACGAGCTTATCCATGTATTATGACAAGAAGACGAAAATAAATTTTATCTATCTATCTATCTATACAGAGACAAGCTTGTCTGATGATAACGGGCATGATAAGCACCACTCCATCAGCCACTCTGGAGGTCCTCTTAAACATTCCACCTCTTCACATTTGGTTGGAGAGGGAGGCTAGGTGGGCAACATACAGACGGCTGACAGCATGCCGAAGGAAATCAACCTGGGAGGGTCCGGACTCCTCGATGACATTGAGAGTCGTAAGGTTCTGGGAATGATCTCAGACTTGATGCCTACAAAGATCAGCAGAGATCTGTCTTTCAAGACCGTCCTTCCGGAAAGGAAGGACTGGGAACGAAACCGAACGTCCCCATTGAGGGCCGATCTCTACTGGTATACCGATGGCTCCAAAATCGATGGGGGGGGGGGGGGGGCAGGAGCCGGCGCATATGGGAGCAACACTGATGCTAGATTATCAACTAGCCTCGGAAAATATGCAACCGTACACCAGGCAGAAGTGTATGCCATCGAGATGTGTGCAAGGGAAATTATACAAAACCAGTGCACACAAATCAATAAAAATATACTCAGATAGCCAAGCTGCAATAAAGGCACTTGGTTCTTACCATTGCAATTCATGGAGCTGTTAACCTGCCCTCAAAGAACTGGGCAGCATCAATGAGGTGTCGCTGGTCTGGATACCGGGTCACTCAGACCATGATGGCAATGTAGCGGCTGACACGCTTGCCAGGGGTGGTGCCCAGGAGGACTTTATTGGACCAGAACCTGTGTTCAGGATATCATCGTGCACAGCAAAGTGCACCTTAAAGACCTGGACAGATAGAATGACAATAGCAAAATCTGCCAGGATTAGCTTACTCTAAGGCCTTTATAAATGGCCTGTCAAGAATCAAGGGCTAAAAAAACTTCTAGAGCTTAACAGACAGCTGAGTACTCTAGTCGGCCTGTATACAGGACACTGCCGCTTGCGTCACCACATGCACCCAATTGGTGTCGGTCAGGAAACTGAGTGCCGGCTGTGTACGGAGAGTGACGAAACAGCGGAGCATGTGCTGTGTTCCTGTCCGGCTGCGAAGACACCTGCTATCGACCTCTGTAGGAGGCTAGCATTGTTGAGCGAAATGTGACTATTAGGCGTGAGCCACAATAAACCTTAAGGTCGCAGTGGAGGGACCAGTATGGCCCACTCACAATTTAACCTGACCTAACCATTTATCTATCTATCTATCTATCTATCTATATATATATATATATATATATATATATATATATATATATATATATATATATATATATATATATATAAAGATGATTTTAACAATGTATAATAAAAAGTTTTACACTTAACACAAACAAAACCAATTAAATAATCTAAATATAAAAATAAAGTCCCTCCCTTACTAAATTCACAGCATTTATAAATCCTGTCACAAATGTATTGGATAATCTTTGGTTTTTTTTTTAGTCTTCTGTTTTGCATTTTATTGTGTTGTGTTGCTCAATAAATTATGTTTTACTGTGTTATCTTCAATATCGTAAATTATTTAACTTTTTACAATACATCTTTTTGATTGGCGATATTCACGGAAACAGACTGTCATTAATAATAAAAAATCGGTTAATTATTTTTTGAGTTATCAGACGGATACATACATATATATATATATATATATATATATATATATATATATATATATATATATATATATATATATATATATATATATATATATATTCAGAAAGATTTCCGCGGTCTTTAATGTGAGACATGCTTGGTTCTCGGGTTAAACCGCGTCCAGAATTTATGGAAACTCGACGTTTCGGCTCCTGTTTTGGAGCCATTTTCAAGAGGTAAAGGAAATATGTAAGGACACTCTAAGGCCTCAATCTGCCTACTCCTTAGAGTGATGGACAAAGGTGGGTAAAGGAAATATGTAAGGACACTCTAAGGCCTCCATCTGCCTACTCCTTAGAGTGGTGGACAAAGGTGGGTAAAGAAAATATGTAAGGACACTCTAAGGCCTCAATCTGCCTACTCCTTAGAGTGATGGACAAAGGTGGGTAAAGGAAATATGTAAGGATACTCTAAGGCCTCAATCTGCCTACTCCTTAGAGTGGTGGACAAAGGTAGGTAAAGGAAATATGTAAGGACACTCTAAGGCCTCAATCTGCCTACTCCTTAGAGCGGTGGATAAAGGTAGGTTGGGTTGTTGTAGCTCGATTACGGGGCCTCAATCTGCCTACTCCCCAAATCTCGCCGGAGATCGTCTGTGAGGTCTCAGTGTGTTCAACCCTAGGCCTCAGAGAGATCTGGCAGTTCGTTGCAAGTCTTGTCTTATATATGTCGTTCCGTCTACCTGTTGCGTCATCAGTGAAAGTAGTGGGGTCACCGTCAATTAAGTGGGGGGCTTTGGTCACGGTATCTAGAGGAAGATTAAGAGGGTCACCGGCATTTGTTACGGCAGATAATGATGCAATAAAATTGTCTGTGGAATTTATTTCCTTTTTGTGTGTTTGTAAAGAAGATATAATAGGTTTCCAAGTAGTCGGAAGGTGAAGACCATCATCTCTCTTATTTAAACAATCGGGACGTTTTTCAATCTCTATTGCTTCGCGGATAATTCTCGTTTTGAAATTGTAAACCGGTGCTATTGTTTTGGCATTATCGAAGTCTATTTTGTGCCCTGTATGAATATGATGCATGGCCAGCGCCGATGAGGGGTCGGATTTTCTAACTGCGAGGGTGTGTTCGTATATTCTATTGTGGATGCGTCTGTTTGTTTGTCCTACGTAAGTTCGGGAACAGTCGGAACAAGGAATTTCGTAAACTCCGTGGGATTCGTTTGGAATCGTACGAAATTCCTTGTTCTGACTGTTCCCGAACTTACGTAGGACAAACAAACAGACGTATCCACAATAGAATATACGAACACACCCTCGCAGTTAGAAAATCCGACCCCTCATCGGCGCTGACCATGCATCATATTCATACAGGGCACAAAATAGACTTCGATAATGCCAAAACAATAGCACCGGTTTACAATTTCAAAACGAGAATTATCCGCGAAGCAATCGAGATTGAAAAACGTCCCGATTGTTTAAATAAGAGAGATGATGGTCTTCGCCTTCCGACTACTTGGAAACCTATTATATCTTCTTTACAAACACACAAAAAGGAAATAAATTCCACAGACAATTTTATTGCATCATTATCTGCCGTAACAAATGCCGGTGACCCTCTTAATCTTCCTCTAGATACCGTGACCAAAGCCCCCCACTTAATTGACGGTGACCCCACTACTTTCACTGATGACGCAACAGGTAGACGGAACGACATATATAAGACAAGACTTGCAACGAACTGCCAGATCTCTCTGAGGCCTAGGGTTGAACACACTGAGACCTCACAGACGATCTCCGGCGAGATTTGGGGAGTAGGCAGATTGAGGCCCCGTAATCGAGCTACAACAACCCAACCTACCTTTATCCACCGCTCTAAGGAGTAGGCAGATTGAGGCCTTAGAGTGTCCTTACATATTTCCTTTACCTACCTTTGTCCACCACTCTAAGGAGTAGGCAGATTGAGGCCTTAGAGTATCCTTACATATTTCCTTTACCCACCTTTGTCCATCACTCTAAGGAGTAGGCAGATTGAGGCCTTAGAGTGTCCTTACATATTTTCTTTACCCACCTTTGTCCACCACTCTAAGGAGTAGGCAGATTGAGGCCTTAGAGTGTCCTTACATATTTCCTTTACCCACCTTTGTCCATCACTCTAAGGAGTAGGCAGATTGAGGCCTTAGAGTGTCCTTACATATTTTCTTTACCCACCTTTGTCCACCACTCTAAGGAGTAGGCAGATTGAGGCCTTAGAGTGTCCTTACATATTTCCTTTACCCACCTTTGTCCATCACTCTAAGGAGTAGGCAGATTGAGGCCTTAGAGTGTCCTTACATATTTCCTTTACCTCTTGAAAATGGCTCCAAAACAGGAGCCGAAACGTCGAGTTTCCATAAATTCTGGACGCGGTTTAACCCGAGAACCAAGCATGTCTCATATATATATATATATATATATATATATATATATATATATATATATATATATATATATATATATATATATATATATATATATATATATATATATATATATATATATATATATATATATATATATATATATATATATATATATATATATATATATATATATATATATATATAAACATATAAAAATTGGAACTGACCCCGGATATGGGTTCTAGGGGTCCTAGTTCGCGCTCATTTGAAAAATTTTTTGCAAAGTCTCACCATCGATACCTCTTTATTAGTGAATTTTTTAAAATAAAAATTCACTAAAATACAAACATACCAATCAAAACAGCATCTAACAAGAATTATGCTTTTAAGTATATGAATCCTAATGCATATAATATTTATTATACATTAATTATGGCACGGCAATGGCCACACTGCACTTAACACATCAGTGTGATCACCAAAGTTAAACAAGAACGAGTCTGGTCAGTACTTGGGTGTGCAAGTACCTGGAAAGACTATATGCTGTCGAATGTCCTCAGAAAACAATGGCAAACCACCAACAGAAAGTAGCAATGCTGTGTGAATACAAACATACAGATGGTGCTTTGGATTATGCACATATATATTCACATTCTAGTTGTATCAAAATATATGATTACAGGATACATATATTGTCTAGTTTATATTATTTTCATTTGTAAATAATTACCTGTTGCGTGTGATCGAGAAAATTCTTGAGCTTTTTAAATGAAGTCTTTTTGATATCCAGCTTTTTGTTGGAAGGGCATAGAGGAAGCATTTCCACTTTATAAAATGTTGAGGTTAATATTGGCAACTTTAATGTCTTAGAATATTTGATAGCACCACAAAAACAATCATTTAATAGCTTATCCATTTCTTCTTTTGAAACCACATCAGTATCCTTAGCAAGAGCTTCATTCTCACTTACTGTTGACTCACAGACTTCCATTTTTTCTATATTGTCTTTAGCATCTTCATTAGCTGGCTGATCTGTTGGCAACTCTGCTTCTATTACTTCATTAACAAATGGAGAGCCAAGCTCTGGGTAATTCATACTCAATCCGTCAAGTTTTGATAATTTATCACCAAAGAAGTGTAATATATTAACACATTTACCTTTACCACCAGATTTTATCATATCTTCAGAGCTTTTTGTAGCAACACCTACTGCTATAGCAGCTTTGTTAGATGATAAATTTACATAAACAATTTCCCCTTTCTGGACATTTCCATATCTACTTTCTAAAGGCATCGATCGACTTGGAAAACATAACCCAGGTAACATTAAATCTGCTCCAGACTTAATATATTTTATAACATTTTCATGTGTGGTAAAACTATAAAAAATATTAGGATACCTCCATAATAAGAATACGGTTGGATATAAAACTTCTTCGTACTTAAAAGCCAATGGAATTTTGTTTATCACATAAACTTGTATAATATTGTGATCCCCTACTTGAACCTTCACATTGTTAACGGGCGTTTTCTTTGAAAATAATTCATTCAAATCATCTGGTGGCAGTAAAAACACTTTAGCGAAGGCTTCTTTAACTACTTTTCTGAAAAAAAATACAATTACATGTTTTCTATTCCATCATTTACTTAAGGTAAAAGCTTACCTTTCTGATGCCTTAATTTGTACGTTACTCTTTATTTCGAACTGTTGCCGGAACATATTAGCTTAAAATAATTATTACACTAAACCAAAAAGTAGACGTTATTCAAGTAAAACTATATACCTGTTAATTATAAAAATAATGGTAATTTGACAATATAAACTAGGTTATGGAAATTGAGATAATTTTAAAAAGATTCAATTGATTCTTCTTTTTCTCAGCTATTGACAGAAAAATTTACCAGGCCCAGCAGGTGCATTCTTATGGCAGAAATAAAAAAATGTTGACCAATGTAAACATTTTTTGACATAACAATGCAGCGCCGGCAACTGCTGGCGCCTTATGATGGTGAGCTCGTCCATTACCACTTAAATAAAACCATAGAGCATAGAGACAGATTCAAGCTCAACGAGGCGCCTTCTGTTATTTTATGTAACATCAATCAATAGATGGTGACCAATATGCAATTCGGATAAGTAGCTTTCTGATAAATATGATGAACTCCAATAAATTTTTAGGTGTTAAAAATGACCGATCCATTGGTTCAAACTTAATTAACAGTGTGAAATATTTGCGATTTTAAAGTAGCTGAAACACATTATTCCTAATAGTTTTCAGAAATTTTAATTTACCGTATAGAAGGTGTCTGTCATAAACAAATTTATGAATGTTCTTGTCAAAACCCCGTCTTGGTGTCATTATTATTTAGATAAGCTTTTGTACGAGATTACTTAAAATATGCCGGGAGGTAATTATTTTTCTAATAACGAAATGCGATATATGGAATGCTGTCATGTGCAAGCAAATTTTAATGGACATAAGCCGTGCAGAATTTACCTATGCTGAAAAGCATTCAAACTGCTAAATACTTATTCTTGTTTTTAAATTAAAAAGTAACTTTGTTATTGGTTTAGCAAATTATTTTATGACATATGTTTTCTAATGGGCTTAAAAAACTAAAATATAACCATAATCTTGTGGTTTTATGCTAAATCCATTTGTTTCAAAATGGCGGGTAGGTATTCTTCATTCTAATATTTCTTACGTACCCTGAAAATAATATCCCTGATAAATAATTTTAATGAATAATCCGGTCTTCCTTACATCCTTTTTAACAAATCAATTTTATAGTCTCTTTCTTACCGGTTAGATGCAACAACATTTTCATCTGGTCCTTATTTTAAAAACAACGCTTATCATCTTGAATAGTGCTAAACCAAGTGTATTTCTTGACGGCCATGTGTCCCGTCAAGAGACCTGTCATGTTTCTGAGCTGTCCTCTGCTAATATTTAGCAGCTCCACAGATCTCTTTGAACTGGGTCCCTCAATTACTGACTTCCCATGTCTGAGCCGTGGAAAGTCTGCCCAGTACACCTTATATTTGTTTCTGATCCAGCACTTAATGGATCCCCTGGCAGTGCTCTTCTTCACGCCCAGGACCGGTTCTGGTCTCATAAATGGTTCTGCTGATCCTCTCTTCGCGAGACTATCAGCTTCTTCATTGCCTTTGACCGCCAAGTGACCCAGCACCCAGATGAGGGTGACCTCATTCTGCCCAGCCAGGTCGCTCGTCTCGTCTCCGCATTCACTTACCAGCCTGGAATTTACCCGCGGGTTACTTAGGGCCTTAAGGGCTGCCTGTGGCTATGATGATCTGCTTGTTGGTGTAGCCCTTCCTCTTGTTTTCCCGCACACAGTGCAGGATGGCGTACATTTCGGCCTGAAAGACAGTTTCATGGACTCCGAGGGAAATACTATGACTTACCCTCGGTCCTTCCGAATAAACACCTGCCCCCGTCCCATGCTCCCCGCCGGATCCGTCCGTGAACCAGACGAGTGCGTCCCGTGGTGTGCCCGGCGTCTCCTCCCGCCATGCCTCCCGGTCGGGTCGGGGATTTCCACTGTAAAGTTGTTTTTCCTTACAGATTCGCGAAGTCTGACCTCATTCAAGCATGGGCTCCTTCACGATCTCCTGAATTTTGCAGGGCCCCTGAAGCCTTGGTTCATTTTCAGTCTACCGTTGCAGGCTAGTCTGTATAGTCCTAGCCTGGCCACCCACATAATAATTAATTGGGGGGGGGGGGGCAGATCCAGCAACTCCTCTATGGCGGCTTTTGGGATAGAAGACATGGCCCCTGTGATACCTAGGCAAGCCATCCTTTGGATCTTGTCTAGTTTTTGTTTGGCACTGGAGTGTGTCACCTTAGGTCACCAGACCAGTGCCGCGGATGTTAACGATGGTCTGACCACCCTTGTGTACAGCCAGTGGGCCATACTAGGTCTTAGTCCCCACGTTTGCCCATATAGCCGCCTAGTGACGGCTAAGGTCATGACTGCCTTACACAGTATTTTTTCAACGTGACCATTCCAGGTTAGCTTAGAGTCCAATACGACCCTAAGATATTTTACCTTCCTGGCCATTGGAGTGTTCCTACTGTATAGAGTGAGAGTACTGTGGCTGTCCCACTTCCTCCTCCTCGTAAACGGTATGACGGTTGCTTTCTCGGGGCTCACCCCGAGCCCTTGACCAACCGTCCACCCTTCCACCACTTTCAGTGCTGTCTGCATGCGCTCCCACACTGACTGTGTAACATTTTCTCGAACTATGATTACAATGTCGTCCGCATAGCCCTGTACCTCATACCCCCCTCCCGAGACCCCCCCAAAGGCCGTCCACGACTAGGCACCAGAGCAAAGGAGACAGCTTCCAGAACCGATCCGAATGAGGTGTTGCTGAAGGCCCCCTCTATGTCTAGGAAGGCCCCCAGCGCCACCTCCCTGTTCTCCAGCTTCAACACCAGTTGGTTCAGTGCTGTTTCTGTTGAGAATCCTGCTCTGTATGCATATTTTGCGCAGTGTAGGGGACATGATTCCAGTACACCGCCCCTAAGTTCCACTGTTTTTAGCAAGAGGGACATGAGACTTATTGCCCCCAGGAACTCTGCCTGGTCTGTTGGACGCCCAGGTTTAGGAATGAATACAACGCTGGCCAGTCTCCATGCCCTCGGAATGTACCCCAAAGCCAGGCTGGCCCTAATACTGAAGGCATTATTCCATCAAATCCCGGGTATTTGTATGGCTTAAAGCTGTTAATGGCCCATCTGATTTTGCTCCAAGTAACCACCTCTTTAGTGACTGTCCAGTCTACTCTAGATGCCTGCTTATAAGACGCCTCTATTTCTGAGTGTTCCCAGTCCGGAGGTGATTGGTTTATTTAGTTACAGCCAGGGAAGTGCGCCTGGAGTAAAATGTCCATAGTTTCCTCCTCCGAACTTGTAAAGCCTCCCGTGTTCTAAGGGAACCTATGTTCGTCCGAGTGCCCTTGGACAGGATCTTGTGTAGTCGAGCGCCCTCGGACATGTTCTCCACTTCCTCGCAGTGCCTCCTCCACGACTCCTTCTCCCTCAGTCTTTTGTTATAGGTTGTTAGGGCCTGTCTATATTCATCCCACGCTCCCGACCTTTTGGGCGCGTTAAACAGCTTACGAGCTGCGCCCTCGTTTGCCTGAGGTCTTCGTTCCACCACGGGACGTTCCTGGTGGACGACCTCATTTTCAGGGGGCAGTTGGCGTTATAGGCCGAGGCGATTGCGTCTCGCTATTGGGCTGCCGCAATCTCGATGTCTATTGAATTGTCTATGTTATTCTTAACCCCTCGCAGTTCCACTGCTAGGTCTGCCCTGTAAGCTTCCCAGTCCGCCTTGCGGGGGTCCCGGTACCATACCGTTTGTCTTTCGACTTTGGCGATTTCAAACCGGATGTATCTGTGGTCTGAGCTACTCACTTCCCCAGACACAGCCCAGTTCTTAACAAAGTCACCCAGAAACTGGGTGGAAACTGTTAGATCTAAAACTTCCTCACGCCGTGTTGTGACGAAGGACGGTTTATTACCTCTATTCAATATGTCTAAATTAAATTTCATAAAGAATGGTAGAAGTGCCTCACCCCTAGAGTTTGTGTCCGAGCTTCCCCACAACTCATGGTGCGCGTTCGCATTATTGCCGATGATGGTCTGCCATCCACCTGCTCTGCTACCCACCATCAGCTGCTCCAATTCCTTGGGTGGAGGAGGGTCCGTGCTGTCGCCTGGCAGATAGGTTGACACGACAGTAATGTCCCTCGGCCCACCCGCTCCTCCACATCGGATTTTGATCGTTGCCAAGTCCCTGGAACAGAAATTCATTAAAGGCAGAAACTCTATCCCTTCCCTGACAAATATGCAGGCCCTCGAGCTTTACAGCAGCTCCGCCGAGTCCTTTGATATCTCCTTTTATAGGAGTGCGGTTCCTAGATGAGGGCCACATCTGTGTTCCGCAGAGCCATCAGTAGTCCGGCCGTGGCTGCCCTACTGTGTTGGAAGTTGACCTGAAGGAACCTAAGTCCCATTAACCCCTAATTGCTTCCCCAGTGGGCGGAAGCTAACCCTTCCCAGGCCCCAAAATGTCTTGAAGGAGATTCCTTCAAGGGCTCTGTAAGACACCTGGTCGATCGAGAAGGCGAGAGTCTGTCCTTTCTTCCTGCTTAGAACCGACCAGTGTTGTGTTCCCAGTTCAGGGTTCTGGATCTTCAGTCTACTGATCATGGTCTCCTGCGGGACGGTGTCAGGGATCCGTACGAGGACATTGCCTCTCGTTGGGAGTTTCTTGGGCTCGACGGCAGTCAAGTGTGCCCACCCCCACCCCCAATCTGACTATTGCCCCTGATCGTTTTCCGCAGCCAGTCCTGCAACTGCAGTTCGGCACAGGTTATCCACAGGATGCTCCCCGCCAGGCGGAACTGAGGCTGGCTCTCCCCTTCCTGAAGAGAGTCCACCGCAGCCTGGATCAGGTCCGCCTTTCCCTGGTCTAGGATGGCGTCTAGGTGAGCTGACCTCAGGATGGCGTCTGTCAAGCACCGCCATCACGATGCCCTCCGCAGCCTCCCTATACGAGCCAGTCGGACCGGTGTTCCGGCCTTGGTCCTTTTGGGACGTCTGTCTGTAGTAGGCGTGCTAGAGCCCGAGCGCGGCGTCTTCTGACTCGCCTCTTCTCTTGCGCCTTTACAGGTGCCCTGGCCCTTTTGAGAAGTCTGTCTGTAGTAGGCGCGCTAGAGTCCGAGCGCGTCCTCTTCTGACTCGCACTCCCCTCTTGCGCCTTTACAGGTTTCTCGACCGTCCACGTCCCGGTCGTTCCCACGAGAATAGGGTAAATACTGTCCACACCATCAGAACCACCTGTGTGGTGCAAGGCGGGTTACCCGGTATTCCAGAGGTTCAGTTCACGATACCATTCATCCCTAGGCACGGGTCACGTGACACCGTAGATTGGGGGAGTTTAGTTCGACCTCCTTGTCTAGATCCGCCATGTTTAGTTATTAGCATGGTTACCTCGTTCGGGATGCGGCTGTTCACCGCGACGGTATTGAGGAAAGCTTTATCGAAAGTTTATGTTGTTGTTTCCACTTCCTCAGCTTGCCCACTGGAGTCCTTTGGCCCGCGACTTCTTGACCCCTACACTATATTTACACTCCATTAACATAATTTCAAATGTCCTAGGTCCAAAAAGTACCTAAAAAAAGATCACTGTTCGAAACAACTTAACCTCAAAATTCAATGTTTCACAACGGAATTAGATATATAAATGATCTAAAACTTCACGCTCCAATGTCAGAAATTAGTGTTGCCGTTGCCACTGCAAAAAGCAATATCACCAAGATTAAAATATCATAACTGGTCCAAGAAATAAAAGTGATTACTTTTTAGTTTTTCAGGGTCATCCAACAACCATACCCTCCTATCCAAACTTCCTCGGCCTCAAAATAAAGGTCATGACGGTCTTCCATTGACTGGAACTTACTTTACTCCTCTGTAGAGCCCTTGATCCAAACATTTCTGTTTGAAGACACCCAAAAGCCTCACGTTCACATTGCAGCTAGTGGTAAGACGTTTCTTCAGTCTCACCGCATTCCCGGCAAATGGGATCTCTCCCGACATCTACCAATGTAAGGTGTCTTCTGGAACTACCTGTTAGCATCCAGATGATACGGCGAAGAGCAGTCACACAGTCTTGTTTCTATTCGGCTTCTCCACGAAGTGCATCGCCTGCCTACAGCTACTGACTGACCTCTAGTGCTTCTCCATGGCCTCCTCAGTAGTTCATCTAGCTAGAGCGTCGCAGACCATGGCATATCGTTCGGCCGACAGTTCTTTCGACCGACAGCTCGTAGTAGACATTACAATAGAGCGGAGATTCGAGCGAGAATACGGTTTTTTTCAGTATTTGTCTGGGCGACTGACTGAAGCGTTGTTTCTTTCTATAAAACCTAATGTTGATCTCTGCTTCATATTTGGTTGCAAAACATAACATATAAGGGAAATTGAAATAAAAATGCCAATTTATATGCGGGGCAATACGCACTCTTTATATGTTTAAAATGGCTTACCTAATTGCATAGCAATATTTTGAAGTTTAGTTTGATTTTGATTTGCTTTGATATAACATTGTAAAAAAAGATTTTTATGTTATTAGATACAAATAAACATACTTATGGGTAATTAATTGTTATATATATATATATATATATATATATATATATATATATATATATATATATATATGTATGTATGTATGTATGTATGTATGAAACTCAATCGAGACTCACTTTATTAATGAAAAGGTCATTTTCTAATTAAAAAAAAAAACGATTGATATAAGATTGATTCCATATTTTAATTAGAAAAATGTGATTTAAAGTGAAGCCACATATTATTAAGCATTTCTTTTTTTATTTTCAAGAAAGTTATCATTGATGCCATTTACACATTTTATAATGCATAGTTGCACAACTGTTTGAAAATTTATGGTTGAGGTCACAAGGTTAAGCACTTCTTTGTTATAGAAAATGAAGAAAAAATCATTGGAAATTGAATATGGTCATGCCATTAAAGTTATTTGTTTAAAAAAAATATGCTGAGTTAGATATAAATAAATATTTACTTATTGAAGAAGATATAAATAGTTGTAAGCCTGAATTACAATGTCCACACCCAAAGAAAGTATGGAGAATAAAAGGTAGTTCTGTTATTGTCGTAAAAAACCGAATGATATAAGTTTTATTCAATTTTTTCATTAAAACAACTAGATTTAAAAAAAAAAGATTTGTAAACTTTCTATTTTCTTCTTTCATTCCCAAATATTTTCAAAAAAGCTGTCTTACATTATTTTTTAATGCTTTTATTGGCGGCAAATTTATTTTTCAAAATTTATTGTTTTTTTAAAAATAATGAACAAAATTAACAAGGAAAAAGCTGTCTTTTATATTATTTTTTAATGCTTATTTGCTGCAAACATATATATATATATATATATATATATATATATATATATATATATATATATATATATATATATATATATATATATATATATATATATATATATATATATCCAAAACGCACTTGCTGCATCAACACCTTTTTTTTCAAATATCAGAAAAAATATGTTAGTTTGCTTTAAAATGGTCTTATAAATACAAAACAAGGGTTCTTTTAACTTAATCATAGGTATCCTATATCAACATGCAAATTGCCTATTGCATAAACTTAAACACTCAGGGGATGAAATATAGTCGGCCAGTATATTATTGTACATACGCCTAAATGAACTGGTGTATGCAGGGGTTGCATACATTTAGGAGCTGTCGGTCGAACAAAAATTAGAATTTCCTTTTGCACCTCCTTGTCAACTTTTGCATGTGCTGTGATTACTCCCCCACCACACCAGTTTCCAGAGTCTCGCATTCTGAGGAGCGACGCCATAGCCTCCCTTCTAGTACAGATAGGAAGCGGTGGTAACATCAGTAAGACCTCTAGCATGGTTCAGGGTGTCGTCTTCATATAGCCGGTGATACTTGCCAACCTTTGGAATTTGGCCAGCTTCCAGGTAGCAATCTGATTCACACCACTGCCCCATAAAGGACTCTCTACCTGCCGATTGCACAGTGTAAATCCAGTGGAGGATCAGTTCTCAGGGTTAGTTATTCCTGTAATAAGTGGTATTGAATATTGTCGATACCTTTGGTAATTTTTCCAACAGATTTCATGGCGAAAGGTTTTTTGTAAATATAATCGCTAAAAAACTCGTAAGCCAGACCTGGATTAATAATTATACAGTTTAGGCTGTAAGGCAATGATATTCAGGTCAATATTTAGAGATTTTCCGAGGCAGCATTGTGAAAATCCTGCTCCTCCTCATATTGATCAGTCGATTCGTTTAGTTCATCATAAGGATTTTCATCATCCAGGTAATTCTCTCCTGTTTGTTGGAAATAAACAGGCTCTTGTTCCTGTTCTTGATACGACTGGTTATGGTTTAATTGAGGAATAAACTGATTTGGACAGGGGCGATTATTGGTGTTATTTGTTGAAATTGACATAGGGGTTGGTTGAGATGTACAGCCTCCAAAAACTTGAGAATTAGTCGGATATGTCCTATGTCGTTGAATGGGCCTAATATTAGAGATCGGTCTGCTAGGAAATTGTTACCTGACAGATGGCTGCTGGTAATAATTTTGTTGAGGGGTATTTCTGAATTTTGGGTAAAAATCATTTGTCATTTTGTTGGTCACGGGTAGCTTTTGTGGTGGTAGATTTTTATTACCTTGACGAAAATGCGGTTTTTTGTTAAGAATAATAACAATAATTCTTTCATAAAAACTTTTAACTATTAAAATCTAAGGCTAGATGTATTCTCACCATAACGCAGACCGGTTTCGCTCTAATTAGAGCGCTATTAGTATAGCACACTGATGAGCTCTAATTAGAGAGAAACCAGTCTGTGTTTCTAATTATGGTGAGAATACATCTAGCCTTACATACATTGTCTCTGTATTAGGGAAGAAACGGGCCAGGGCTGACAATTTACAAAATTGTTAGTTGGTTGTACAGTCTCTATCTATAACATTTTGTGTTAGCTAGAGCTGTCATGACAATATACTACCTGGTTCCTCACCGAGATGGCGACCCTGTCGTACATCTCACAATATTCTATTAAAATTTTATGTCAACATATATTTTACACTTTGGTAATATGATTGTGCTTTTTATACAAGCTAAATATTAAACATTTTAAATGCACCTACATTAATGTAACAAATGTACAAAATTCAAAAGAAAAACTTATTTATTTAAGTCACTTTAAGAGGGACTGCAGGGAGAACTTCTGTGATCTATAAGCTCCATAAGACTAGCTTTGATTTCGTCTTCAATTTCCTCTGATTTAGGAACTTCTGATAACACCCAAGAGTCTTCAGACCTACCTATATGTGCTCGACATACAGGACAGGTGTCATGGTCTTCACCCCTAAAACAATTAATATTAAATTTTCATCATGCTAGTTTTATCATTTATGTTATAAAAATAAATTATATATAATTTTATTATGTCGCCAATTCATCTTATTTCTTTGTAGGTTTTTTGTACTTTAAGGTCAGTCTATTTCCGCGACTATGGCTAATCACCGACGCCAGGGAGCAGTTTCACCTCACTATCCTGGAAATTTTGCTGAACACTTGTCTTTCTATAAGGAGGGTAGGCATCTTTAACGTGCCCAAGATTGACCGACGGCTTTACGCCCCATCCGAAGGGTGGAACTTGCACACATTCAACTTGCTCAAATACAATGCCACAACCTCGGTTGATGTTAATTTTACAGTATGTACTGAAAAAGTAAAAAGGGAACCCTGGGAATCGAACCCAGTACTCTTCAATTCAGAGGCACACGTTCTCACCCCCGGACCACCGGAGCTTTTCTTTGTGGTTGGCATTAATTTTGACGCAATTTTATTAGGGCAACTGCAAGTTAATAATAATAAAAATAATGTTAATATAATATTAATAATATCTTCAGAAAGCAGCATTGTTGGCAACATGTAAAATAGTGCTTAATGTTCTAGGGAATGAAAATCAACAGAGCTTCACCCCTTTGGCATGCATTACCCAGAATTGAAGTGAAACGACACCTCTTTCGAAGGAGTTCTAAAGCAGATAATAATCATAATTATTATAATCATTAGTTATTGTATATAAAGGATTAAATCCATATTACAACAAATATGGTTTGAGCAACCAGAAACTACAATTTCTTGAGTATGATAAAAGAAAATAAAAAACTCAAGAACAAATGACAACATCAATTTTTTTCATTGGCGAGTTGTCAATCTTAATTTGCATAGTTCATTCAACATACATGATCTTTAAAATCTGGATAAAGTTACAGCTAACTCAGAGCTTACATAGTTTCTCCCATAGGAAATCATGACCAATCTAAATCTAAATCTAAATCTACAGAGTGCAAAAACTCGCCTCTATCCCCCTTCTTGGACATTCTTCTTCCCAATTAAGGTAATCAAACAAAATAAATCTAGCTATTTAAAAAAAGTTGTAATAAGATAATGAGTTGATGTGTGTCGATATTTTCATTGTATAGAGTCTGCTTTATTATTGTTATTGTTTCGTTATTTTATTGTTGTAATTGTCATTATAGTTATTACTGTTATAGGTTAATTCTATCTTTATGTTAAATATTGTCATACATCACGTAGACATTTTGAAAACGTCATCTGTCATTTTTATTTTATTTTCATTTTTAAATAATCGTCATGATTTAATCTGAATTCAATTTTCTTCTGCCTGAGGAAATTTCTTCTGTCAGAGAAACGTCGAAGAACATCTAGAATTCAGAAGGACTTGCTCCAGGTAGCTTACACGCTGGCTACATCCTACGTACATTTACAGAAAAGAAAACCAATAGTGAAGCCAGAGAAATTGTCTCCATGTCTGTATTTAGAAAGTGTCTCTGTCTTTGTTAAAATGAAGCTTAGCCATCTGACCTTGTTATATAAGTTATAAAATTAAAGGCAACATTCTTCTGTTTAATTCAGAAAACATGATTATTATAATTATAAAATTAACTTGCTGTTTTACTGAATTGAGAGGTTACCTCAATTGACAACTTGTTCTGATCGCTGCGTTGGCGTTTAAAAATTAATATATGGATATGAGACCTGTAAATGAAAAAGAGATAATCTCAGTTATAAAAAACCTTAAAACATATGCGTCACCAGGCTATGATGGAATAAAACCAATCTACATAAAAAAAGTAGCCCATATACTGGCACCGACAATAGTAAAATTGGTAAATCAGCACATCAAAGATGGACACTTCCCTAAAGAACTCAAAATAGCTAGAAACACACTAATTTTTAAAGAAGGGAGTAAGCTTATGCCAAATAACTACAGGTTCATATCTAACCTTACAGTATTTAGCAAGATTTTTGAGAAAGTTATACATACAAGACTAACAGACTACATAGAAAGTATTGGACTCATAACAAACTGTCAACATTGTTTCCAAAAACAAAAACCTACAACAATTGCAACGTTAAACTTAATGAACTATCTGCAGAGTGCTTTGGACAGAGGGGAATGCATAACAGGTCTCATCCTGGATTACCGTAAAGCCTTTGACACTATAGACATCGAAATAATGAATGCTAAACTTGAAAATATGGGAATAACAGGGAACGTGTTGAAGCTGCTGAAAAGTTATCTACAAAATAGAAAGCACTACACACAATTAGGAGATATAAAAAGTGAACGAACTCAGATGACCTGTGGCGTTCCTCAAGGGTCCATTATAGGACCATACCTGTATATACTATACATGAACGAACTGAGCCTATACAAATTGAATGGGAAACAAATGATGTATGCAGATGACTTGGCAATTTTCTATGAAAATGTGAACGACAAGAAAACCAAAGCTGAGATAAATGAAGATCTAGAACTACTAATGAGATGGACAAACACAAATCGTCTAACTATAAATGAAAAGAAATGCTACTTAATCCACATACAGAAAACCACTAAACGACACTAAATGAATATTAGAATTAAATGAAGAATCATAAAAGAAGTAGACAGTGTAAAATATCTAGGCCTAAACATTGATAAAAACTTAAAATGGACTAAACACATAAATGAACTAAATTGGAGATATCGTCATATATAGCAATGGCTTATAAAATCAAAAACTGTCTCCCAAAATCACAGAAGATAATGTTGTACGAGGCATATATAAAGAGTAAATTGACGTACATGATTTCATTCTGGGGAACTGGCAATAAAACAGATATATCTAGTATACAAAGGATACAAAATAGAATCCTAAAATTAATATATGATCTGAATTATTGGACCCCAACAAATGAAGTTTTCAGAAAAACTAAACAATTAGACATTGCAGAACTAACAAATTATGAAACAATGAAAATCATCCACAAACTAAGACAGGGAGAAATAAATGAACCAGAACTGCAAATGAGACACAGCAACGAAGTACATAGTTATGGTACAAGGAGACGTTTAGACATAAGAACAGATGCTGCAAGAACAAACACAGGACAAAAAAGGATACTATTTAATGGTGTAAAACTATACAATGAAATACCTGAAGAAATGAAAAGATTAAAAACAAACAAATGGAAATGTGAGATAAAGAAGTACTTGCTGAACAAGAGAACACTATGATAATAAAGACATTAATGTAGTATTGAAAACTACTTCCCAATTACACATGTTAAATTTATGTTTTTTTTATTATGTTGTCAGACATAACCCTTAAAAGGTTTTTATGATGTATTATTGAACTGAATAAAAAAAAAATTATGTCTTAGCAAGCACCCCAGGAAAAATATCTGCTCGAGCACAATCTACTACAATTATTAAACACAGCCAATGACAAATATAGAGTAACCAGTTTTGCAGTAAATTTTTATAGAACTCAAGGCAACTATCATCGCTAACTGAGTACTTAATATTTTTACATCAACTTAAAACTATCAACCAATTCATCAAGATCATTAGTGGCATCAAAGGGAGAGTGACATACATAATCAAAGTAAGCAATTTTCGACGAGATTCATACTGTATGTCGCGAGTCATAAAATCCCCACCAGTCTTCACCAGACACCCGATATACTGCTAATTCAGTTCTAAATTATTTTAGTCCATTTTACGAAACCTTTTTATTAAAACAGCATCCTAATTTTAACAGATGCCAAGTATAATGTTGGTTTTCAATGTTAAAATATTTCTGTAAAGATGTTTGCTACATAGATAGTCTTTTCTGTAACTGTCTTGACTGGCTTGTTTTCTACATAAGACAACTTTGGTTTTTATATATTTATTAGTAATAACACAATCCCTATTACCAGGGTTAACTTTTATGAGTTTTGTCTCCAATCGAGTGAGTCTGTTTCACCATTTTCAGACAGTCAGCATATTCTTTGATAGTACTACAGTGATTCGCACATGTATTGGCTATTGAAAAATTTAACAATCCTACATTTGGGGAGCATTGCTTCAAGCCTAAGTAATCATTACTAAGAGTCTCAACTGTTAGCCCAACAGAACACTAGGTACTATACCAAGGTTATCCAGTTAACCAGGAGCAAATTTCAAGGAAATTGCAAAAAGTACTTACCGGACTAAATACCACTCAAAAAAGATGTAATTATATTGATGGCAGGCTCAAATGACTTTATTAGTGGACAATATCCTTCTTTCAAGGGTATGCTAAACCTTATCAAGTGCTTTTCAGAAACAAACATAATAATGTGCTCAGTGCCTTATTTTGTAGGAAAACTTTCAATTTTAAATGAAGAAGTGGAAAAATGTAATAAGAAAATGATTGAGTTTGTAGAGAAATATAACAGATATACACAGGGCTACATACTCTATTGTGAATTAAATCAGACCAGATGTGCGAAAAAAAAGGTAAAATTGGCGGACAGATTGTGCAGACTGATTGACTTTGCAGACATGAATAATTTCAATTCAAAAAACTTAATTTTCATTCACACCAATGGAAAGGACCGAGTGGTGCAGGACAAAAGTGAGGACTGGCTGGGCGTCTGACACGGGAGAGGAAGGCAAGTAAGTATGGGACGGGATGAAGGTGAAATGTAGGAGCTTTGTAGGAACACAAAAAATTTTTGGAGGGAGAAACAAACAGAACTCAAAACCTAGTAGATAGGCATGTTTCATCAAGCCCAAGTGGAGGAGGTGAACACTTGAATTTTAAAAAAGAAAAAAATTGCAAAGGCAGACTAGTGGTATTGTATCAGAACATACAAAGCCTCAGAAATAAATTACTGTATGTTAACTTTTTCTGAAAACTTTCGGGGTGAAACCATCGATCATGTGTTTTTTTGAAACATGGTGTACTTCGGATCAGCAGGATGTGCTCTGCCTTCCTGGTTACATGGTGGATGCAGCTTTCTGTCATTCGGAGATCCAAAATGGGGAATGTGCCGTATATGTTAGAGAAGATATGAAGTTTCTTGAGGCTGCCTTTGAAGAGTGTTGAGGGTCAGTTTGAAGATGTGTGTGCTGTTAGTAGTGTGTTAAGGCTGGTGGTGCTTTGTGTTTACAGAACACCAAAAGGCAATTGTCAGTTGTTTTACAGTTTTCTAGACACCTTACTTGTAGAGTGCACTAGTAAATATACAGGGTGATTCATAAGTGGTGACCAAAAATGAAACCCCATGTTCTTTGAACAATTTTAGAGAGGGTATGTCCTATAAAAAAATTCCTATAATGTTTCATTAAAAAGATACAGGGTGTTGAAGTTGAATTTCAAAAAATAAAATTTCCCAATTTTTTAAAAACTAGTACATATATTTTGCTGAAACTTCGCATGTGTAGGCTGTTATGGAAGGCGTGTATTCTACCATAACAACTGAATCGGCTAATCCAACAGTGGCGCGCGTACCCACATGTCATTGGTTATCCCTCAAGAAAAAAACGGGTACGCCAATGATATTTTTTCTTATTTTTTATTTTTTGAATCTTACTTTCATTCGTGAACAAAATGACTTTCTTGATAATTTTCTGTACGACGCTTATTTGTCGAGTAAGCAATGAATCAGGTAAGTGTTTAAGAGCACAGTTCATGATTTTTAACCAGTCGTTGTTGGTAGAAAATCGCAATGATACACTTTTATGCCTCCATTGGCCTGAATACACGCACGACATCTTTTTGATATGGAAAATTTAATGTCTTGATAATTTTTTGTACGACGATTATCTTTGTTGTATTTTAGTAAGTAGTAGTCTGGTTTGCCAAAGTTGTCATTAAGTGTCACTTGACGTTTAGGTTAACAAGTTATTATTTTGAATAGGTGTAAGTGGTAAACTTTATAAAATTGCAAAATTTTCTACTCTTTTACTTCTTATAATGGAGTACACCTCAGCAGATATAATTTTTATCTACGGATATGCTGATGGAAATGCTCTAGCTGCTTGTCGGGAATATCAACGTAGGTTTCCCACTCGCCGTCAAACTACACCAAGGGTTTTTTCTCGATCGTTTTCAAGACTTCGGCAGTGCGGTATTGGAAAACGTCCTGACACTAGAGCTAATGGTAGAAGACAACATCAACTTGAAGACGAAGAGAGAGTGGTGGATGCAGTGATGGATCAACCTTCTACAAGTACTCGGAGGATTGCCACGCAGTTACAATATTCTCAAAGCTTTGTTTGGAGAACTTTACATCGAGAAGCCTTACATCCATATCATCGACAGAATGTTCATTGCCTTCTACCTGGAGGTAATGTGCATCGACGAGTCTTTTGTGAATGGATGTTGGAAATGAACAATCAAAATATCTTATTCCCTAATCTAATCTTCTGGTCTGACGAATCAACATTTACAAGAAATGGTATTTATAATTCTCATAATGAGCATGTCTGGTTATTGGAAAATCCACATGCAACAAGGACTCACACATTTCAACATAGATTTTCCATTAATTTATGGTGTGGTATTTTTAATGGCTCACTGTTCATGGAAGTCCTGCCACAACGTTTAAATGGATCTTTGTACTTAGCGCTCCTAGAAAACCATGTAGAAAACATTCTAGATGACATTCAACTAGCAACAAGAGGTATAATGTGGTACCAGCATGACGGTGCACCAGCGCATCATAGTCGAAACGTTGTTACATGGCTACATGAACATTATAATGAAAGATGGATGGGCAGAACTGGATCAATACATTGGCCTGCAAGATCACCGGACTTAAACCCACTTGACTTCTATCTTTGGGGTGATTTTAAGCGACTGGTCTACAGTGAACAAATAAATACACCAGAGCAGCTACAACAACTGATAAATAATGCTTTTCGTCATATTCAAGCAACAATGAATCCTCAAGACATTAAATTTTCCATATTAAAAAGATGTCGTGCGTGTATTCAGGCCAATGGAGGCATTTTTGAACATTTATTGTAATAAATAAATTACTATAAGCCTGATAAAAGTGTATCATTGTGATTTTCTACCAAACGACTGGTTAAAAATCATGAACTGTGCTCTAAAACACTTACCTGATTCATTGCTTACTCGACAAATAAGCGTCGTACAGAAAATATCAAGAGAGTCATTTTGTTCACGAATGAAAGTAAGATTCAAAAAATAAAAAATAAGAAAAAATATCATTGGCGTACCCGTTTTTTTCTTGAGGGATAACCAATGACATGTTGGTACGCGCGCCACTGCTGGATTAGCCGATTCAATTGTTATGGTAGAATACGCGCCTTCCATAACAGCCTACACATGCGAAGTTTTAGCAAAATATATGTGCTACTTTTTAAAAAATTGGGAAATTTTATTTTTTGAAATTCAACTTCAACACCCTGTATCTTTTTAATGAAGCATTATAGGAAAAATTTTTATAGGACATACCCTCTCTAAAATTGTTCAAAGAACATGGGATTTCATTTTTGGTCACCACTTATGAATCACCCTGTAGACAGCATGGGATGATCTTGTGTGGCGATTTTAATGTCAATTTAATTAGTAAAAATAAACAACTAAGTACTTCCAAAGATTTATTATCTGCATCTGGATTTATACAAACAATACTTCTCCTACTAGAAGTAAAAACTCTTCTGAGACATTGATAGATCATATTTTTATAAGAAATTTTGGAGATTTAGGAGGGGAGGTGGTGGTCTCTGCACTGTCCGATCATCACGGTCAGGTGCTTCACCTGGGTCAGTTTCCATCTGGTATTTCTGAGACAAAGCAGAGAATGTATAGAAGGGTGTTTTCAACACAGGGAATGAATTGGGTGCTTGACGAACTGAGAGATGAAAACTGGGGAGATGTTTATGGATTGAAAACTGGGGAGATGTTTATGGTGAGGATGACGTGGGCAGAGCTTACGGTAGGTTTTTTGGCAAGATAACAAGTAGACTGATTATTCTTTTTCGATTAAAGGTGATGCATTTAGCCAGACAAGGTAAGGCATAGATCAATGAGGTAATTAGGTCATGCAAAACCAAGCATAGATTATACAATGAAAGAAAGTTGGGTATCATACGTGATGTCTATTACAAAAAATATGCTTCAATCCTAAAAGAAGTCTAAACAAGCTAAACGTCTCGCAAATTCAGCTATATTTTGGATTCTAAAAACCAATGTAAGGCATCTCCAAATGTAAATTGGGGACATACCAACTCACGGGTCTCAAGAGCGACAAGCAGGAAAGATATTTTCACTATGTGCAGTGATTATCATGATAAAAAACAACTTTTAAATTCTGTTAACACATTTTTCACGCAGTGTTGTCATGATTAAGGTGTACAAGGTAATGTACCCCATAGCAGCGCAGGTAATCGTAAAACAATTTTCTTGAAAACCACTAAATCAGGGGAAGTGCTTGAGACGAAGTGTAAAGTTATAGAACATGAATTTTCAACCCGATTTCTTGTTTTTCTTGTTGTTTACCAGACTGTGAATGATTTTCACTAATGTTTACCCTTCCCTGTACTTTATTTCAGATTTCAATTGGTTAAACAAGCTTTATTAATATTGAAATATCTATATTCAATGATTCTCAAATTACAGCTATCATGTTAGTTAGTTTTCATTCTTTAAGTTTCACCTTGTCTCGGTTAAATGTCATTCAACTGGTCTCTCTCGACCAAGGAAGGAGTTACTTTCCTTCTGATTTTCCCAAAATAGTTATTTCAATGCTTAATTCAACATAATATACACAAAATTACGCACTTGGTGCTTATTTAAAAGGACTACAAAACCACCTCTTTTGAAATGGGGTTCATCACAATGATTGATTGTTGGCTTACATCCAACATCGTTGTGTATTTTATTGTTTACAATAGGTTCAGACTGTAAATAGTTATTGATATAATTTTTTATTGGTTACTGTTTGCTACTTTCCACATTATTGTTAACTATTATTAGCTGTAATGGATTCCTTGTAATATTTTTGGGCTAATTAAATTTTAAAAAATCATCAATACAGTCAACTCTCTCTAAGTCGGCATCCGTTGTAGTTGGATTTCCCTTAAACTCGAAGTATTTTTTTGGCAGCAGCAGTTACATATTGGAATTTCACTCTGTAAGTCAAACTCTCTTCAATTTGATTTTTATTTACATTTACATTGACATTTTTCATACAGGTTTTCTTTTGGACTTACATATTGTTTTAGTTTTACTTAAATTATATACAAATTTTTAAAAATTCACTCTCCAATAATTTTCAAATTTTTTGTTTTCAATTGCTTTGAAATGTAGAGAGCACTAGATTTTTCAAAACTTTCCCGGGCCGCACACACCCCCTGAGATGCACCATTACCCCTGTCTACATGTTCCAGTCAATTATACTCTTTACCTTTCCAAAAGATCTGGTCATCCTATATATGAAACAGCATAAAAAGTTACTTACCATTCCTCTATGCATTTCATACAATAACCATGAGCACAGGGCAAAAGGATTTCTTGCTTCCTCTCAAAACAAATAATGCACTCATTTAGATTTTCTTCGCTAATAGGATTATTTATATTGTCTGTATTATCTGGAGCTTGAGAAGAACCACCAAAATATTCTTCACTTAATAAAAGCAAAACAGTATATGTAATTACTACATAAATTCAAATATATAGAACAAAAAATACCTTTTACTTTGTTCAGCTGCTGAACTTTGGCACTTAAAAGTCTTAACAACCTTCAAAAATTCTGACAACGTTAAAAACCTAAACGTATCTACTTTTTGAGTTATTGGATCAATTTTAACACATGCTATGTGTACTAGAGCCTTCCACAAGGGAGTCACATCAGTGCCTTTTCTTACAGCGAATACAAGTTGTCTGCCTTCAGAATCCAAGCATTTACGAGACCTGTTGAAAAACTAAACATGTTATATATGTTAAAAAATACAATCACCACTTACATTATATTTAACTCTTTTAAAAGTACAAGGAACTGTTCATATGATAAGCTGTGAATCTCTTCGGAAAGCAGGGTATTTATAGGTTCTTCAGACACAAGATGTGAAAAGAAATTTGAGAAATCCTGTTCAATACTTTGACTCTGTCCCATTTTTTTTAAATGCTAATTCTTTTGACAAATATACCACCTAAAATGTTTTTTGTTTTTTTATTATTGCTTGACATACATGTTGCTATTAATTTTCTTAAGAAAAAACATCACAGAATTTGCCCAAATTATTCTTAACACTGTATGCTCTGCGATATTTGGTTCATATCATAATCTACTTTTAAACATTAACCAAAATTGTCTACGATATCAAAAAGACACCGTTAATAATAGTTTTCGGCAAAATCAACCAAAAACAACAATAACATAACATCCGAAGATTAATACATATTAAATAATAATATTAATAATAAGAAATGAATCTAATATAAATGTCAAATGTCAATGACATTATATATGTCATTCTTTGATGAATGTGATAAATAATAGTATTAATAATAAAAAAATAAAAACCATAGATGTCAAAGCCAGAAATTAAATAACAGAGGGCCACAGCATAGGGATTTGCAATGGCCAATCAAAATCCAAGAAGACAAAGAGAGAAAGACGACCGCTCTCTCTACATTGGCGCGCTGTTTGAATTCAAAAATGTAACTCGGAATTATTAAAATAGTTGTTTACAATAAAAAATACACAGTGATAAATTTTCATGCGTTATGAATGTATATGTTAATTTTGAAAGTACTTATACAGAGTGAAATGTGTCATCTAAAGTGCGAAAGGTTATTTATTTACATACATTAATTATTTATTTTTAACTTTTATTATTATATTATATTTATTATACCTATAAAATGGTAGCATTTTGGAAACTCAAAAAATTGTTCATTAATAATTATGGACGATGAACTTTTTCGAATCGTGACTTTTTCATTTCATGATAGGGTTACCAGAAGACTACTTTTGTCAAGAGACTCATACTTTTATACTTTTGAACACAAATTTTGATATTTAATGTTTTAAATTATATATATATATATATATATATATATATATATATATATATATATATATATATATATATATATATATATATATATATATACCTAGGTACCGCTGAGAAGTATGAGATAATCTAATAGTTTTTTGTATTTCAGAGAAAGGAATATTTTATATACTATGAATAGTTCATTTCCTTAACAATAATAATTATAATAACAATAGATTATGCTTCTAAGTTATAAGAAATTAATAAGCATACTCACTATCGGTAGTGTTATAGTATAGATATATATATATATATATATATATATATATATATATATATATATATATATATATATATATAATATACACTGTGTCCATCAGGTTTCCTGAAATATTTATTTTCGTAATGGGAAATAAAAGAACTGACAATGGAAATAGTGCAAACCTTTCAGATTTGATGTAAAAGCTTATGGAATTACTAGCGGGACGAGTCTAAAGCCGTGTTTATGAACACGTTTCATACAAGACTTTATGTACTATTGCGTTATAAAGAAGGGTTTTGCCGCCATTTTACTAAGCCAATTATAAATTATAATTACATATATTATGACCAAGGCTACCAATAACAACTGATCTGTAAAGTATATTGCCCAAATTTTCTGTGTTTTGATTTCTGCCAACTACCTACCAATCTTGATTTTGCATGTATAAAAACAATATGAACTCTGTAACTCAACCTCAAACTTCAGGAAAACGGGGTTGCGTTTCATTGGTCTTTTATTACAATTACAAGGCAGTTCACGACAATGAGGCAGAGGCACTGTATAGTAACAGTAACACAGCATAATGCATCATGTTGCGACATACTACTACCACAACATAAGAAAACATATTTTCAGGTTAAGTGAACATAGATAGATAACATAAGAATGAAACCAGACGTTTACTTTTTAATTATGATTGCATTAGGCGATGCCAAAATTAGATAACACATTCCACACATAATATACGTTTGTAACAAAAGAGAAAAAACAACATTACAAACGTGGATTGCATTATTTCCTAATTGCATTTTTAAATTCAAACAGCGCGCCAATGTTGACAGAGGAGGCTAATATTTCTCTCTCTGTCTTGTTGGATCCTGATTAGCTATTTTAAATCTTATGTTGTGGCCGTCCGTTATTTGAATTTTCGCAATGTCAAAATATAAAATGACATTTCTATTAAGTACACTTGGAGAACACCCAAATCACCACAACACATATTTCAGTCAACATCTTCAGAGGAAGAAAAATTCTAACATAAAAAACTAGATCCCGTATATTTATATCGCGTAAAAGAAAACGAACTAGTCCGAAGGAAAGTTGTCGTCCAAGAACGATCGTTTGTTTATTGCGCAGTGAAACAGGTCGGAGACCTGCTTTAATCTTTTGGTCGACAAATTTATGACCCTTATCTAATATAGGTTTAAAAAGGACCGGCGTTCTTTGAAGAAACACCACGTTTCCCTTCGATCTAGAAATTTACTATGTGGATATTGGTTTATGCCGATAAAAGACATCTGGTGAGATAAACAACATAAACTCAAATCATCTCTTTTAAAAATAGAAAACTAAAACCCAGATGTCTGTCTCAACGTGCTACCTTTAATATAATCATAATGAGGGTAAGCGCCGGCGCCAGTATATATATATATATATATATATATATATATATATATATATATATATATATATATATATATATATATATATATTATATATATATATATATATATATATATATATACATATATATATATATATATATATATATATATATATATATATATATATATATATATATCCCCTGTTGGAGCATGATGGGCATTATTCCATCAAATCCCGGGGATTTGTATGGCTTAAAGCTGTTAATGGCCCATCTGATTTTTCTCCAAGTAACCACCTCTTTAGCGACTGTCCAGTCTACTCTAGATACTCACCTATAAGGCGCCTCTATTTCTGAGTGGTCCCAGTCCGGAGGTGACTGGTTTATTATGTTACAGCCAGGGAAGTGCGTCTGGAGTAAAATTTCCATAGTTTCCTCCCCTGAGCTTGTAAAGCCTCCCCTGGATGTTCTAAGGGAGCCTATGTTGGTCTGAGTGCCCTTGGACAGGATCTTGTGTAGTCGAGCACTCTCGGACGTGTTCTCCACTTCCTCACAGTGCCTCCTCCACGACTCCTTCCTGGCGTCCCTCAGTCTTTTGTTATAGGTCGTTAGGGTCTGTCTATTCATCCCATGCTCCCAACCTTTTCGCCGTGTTAAACAGCTTACGAACCTGCGTCCTCCTTTTCCTGCAGTCCTCGTTCCACCACGGGACGTTCCTGGTGGACGCTCTCATTTTCAGGGGGCATTTGGCGTTATAGGCCGAGGTGATTGCGTCTCGCACTTGGGCTGCCACAATCTCGAGGTCTATTGAATTGTCTATGGGACTCTTAACCCACCGCAGTTCAACTGCTAGGTCTGCCCTGTAGGCTTCCCAGTCCGCCTTGCGGGGGTCCCGGTACCAAACCGTTTGTCTTTAGACTTTGGCGATTTCAAACCGGATGTATCTGTAGTCTGAGCTACTCACTTCCCCAGACACGACTCACCCCTAGCGTTTGTGTCCGAGCCATCCACCTGCTCTGCTACCCACCATCAGCTGCTCCAATTCCCTGGGTGGAGGAGGGTCCGTACTGTCCCCTGGCAGATAGGCTGACCCGATAGTAATGTCCCTCGGCTCATCCGATCCTCGGATTTTGATCATTGCCAGGTCCCTGGAACCGAAATTCATTAAAGGCTGAAACTCAAAAATGCAGGCACTCGGGTTCTCGCTGGATCTGCTGTAGATGAGCTTTCCAGCAGCTCCGCCGAGTCCCTTCATCTCTCCTTTATAGGAGTACGGTTCCTGGATGAGGGCCACATCCGTGTTCCTCAGAGCAATCAGTAGTCCGGCCGTGGCTGCCCTACTGTGTTGAATGTTGACCTGAAGGAACCTAAGTCCCATTAACCCCTAGTTGCTTCCCCAATGGGCGGTAGCTAACCCTCCTCAGGCCCCAGAGAATGCCTTGAAGGAGGTTTCTTCTAGGGCTCTGTAAGACGCCTGGTCGATCCAGAAGGCGAGAGTCTGTCCTTTCTCCTCTGCCTTCCTGCTTAGAACAGACCAGTGTTGTGTCCCCAGTTCAGGGTTCTGGATCTTCAGTCTACTGATCACCTGCGGGACGATGTCAGGGATCCGTACGAGGACCTTGCATCTCTTTTGGAGTTGCTTGGGCTCGACGGCTGTCAAGTCCGCCCCCTCCCAAATCTGACAGAGGCCCCCGATTGTTTTCCGCAGCCAGTCCCGCGACTGCGGGCCGGCACATGTTATCCAGAGGATGCCCCCACCAGGCGCGCCCGGTGGAACTGACGCGGGCTCTCCCGTTCCTGAAGAGAGTTCCACGCAGCCTGGATCAGGTCTGCCTTCCCCTGGTCTAGCGTGACCTTAGGATGGCGTCTGTCAATCACCGCCATCCCGAGGCCCTCCGCAGCCTCCCTATACAAGCCTGTCTGCGCCGGTGTTCCTGCCCTGGTCCTTTTGGGACGTCTGTCTGTAGTAGGCGTGCTAGAGCCCGAGCGCGGCGTCTTCTGACTCGCACTCTCCTCTTGTGCGTCTACAAGTGGCTTGGCCCTTTTGGGACGTCTGTCTGTAGTAGGCGTGCTAGAGTCCGAGCGCGTCCTCTTCTGACTCACACTCCCTTTTTTCGCCTTTACAGGTTTCTCGACTGTCCACGTCCCGGTCGCCATTTTCTGCGCCCTCTGGAGCTGCTTTATTTGCGCCCCAAAAAGACGCGTGGACTGCCGGGGCAGTCCATCTACCCCTACAGTAGGGTCCTCACTGGTGGAGGGGCCCCCAGAGTCCGCGGACCTCGCCGCCCTCCGGTGGGACCCAGCCTCCAGCTTGTGTGTCGGGTACAAGTCTGTGGCCAAAGCCACCCCCCGATCCCCCGTATCTACGTCGCTCGTGAGACCTCCAGAGTCCGTGGACGCTGCCGCCCCCTGGCTCGTCTCCGTTTCCAGAATAGACTCAAGGCATGAGTCTGTAGCTGGAGCCATTCTTCGAGCCTCATTGGTTTTGGTTCCATATATATTTATGATCTTCATGTTGTTCCTACGAGAATGGAGGAAATAATGTCCACACCATCAGAACCGCCTGTGTGGTACAAGGCGGATTACTCTGGAGGGTTGCCCGGTACTCCAGAGGTTCCGTTCACGACATCATCACCCTGGTGCCATCCATCCCTAGGCATGGGTCATGTGACACCCTGACACCGTATATTGGGGGAGTTTATTTTGACCTCCACGTCTAGATCAGTCATGTTTAGTTATCAACAGGATCACCTCATGCAGGATGCGTCTGTTCACCGCGCATGACGGTCTTGGGAAAAGAGGCATTGAAAGCTTAGGTTGTTGTTTCCACTTCCTCAGCTTCCCCCTGGAGTCTTTTGGCCCGCGACTCCTCGATCCCTATGGAAAAGGTGCGGGAGTATCAATGAGAAATTGGAAGGCTGCCACCTAAATTGGGAGGTCTAGCAACCCTATGTTAGCATCTTAATTTAAACAATGAAAAAATTGTTCCAAGGAAATAACTTTGAATTTAACATGAACAAATCAAATTCAACTTATTCCCTTAAATTAGGGGTAACACCCAACCTTGCAAGTTTGTACTTCATATAAAGTGTTCCTAAAACTTCGATTTGAATGTTACACTAACAATCAAATAAAAAAGGGCCACTTCCTAAAGTGGTTAGTTGCCATATCAGATAATTGGAATAACCAAGCTATATTTGCTTTTGGTATTTTTTATACCTTCATTGATAGGTAAATTCCTATGCTGATATAAGCAGAAGCAACAAACACTAATAAATATTCTAGCCAACCCTACGGACGAGTTGAAGATATAGTTAATTAAATAATCATTGTTTTCAGACATGTATAGAGAAAAAGTTTAATTCAATTTTATTTTAATATATATTTTTTAGAGTTGTGCCTAGCTTCAAAATTTCGAACTGAACCCGAACCTTCACTTTGAAAAATTGTATGAACCGGTGATGTTAAAGTAGTTAGAAATACGTAATTCTCCAAAATAGTTCAAAGTTCAAAAGTACTTCAGAATTTGTAACGATTCAATTTTTACCTGTGATCATTACTGGTTTAAAAACACTTAGAAAGCCCCCAAGCATCTAAATAATACCAAAAACCCTGTCTATATTAAGTACTTCAAGTTTTGGATTTCAAATGTTATTTGATAAAAAGTCGCCAACATTTAACTACCCTAAACTCCGTGCTGCTGGCTAGAAAGGCAATGTTAAAAAATTCAAACGTCTAAAGACGCAGTATGACTTTGTTAGTAAATAATGTATCCCATTTTCCTAGAGGGCGTTTAAGTAAACAAAATATCTGTTGAGAATGTTCTAGAACAAATTATTATTTCATCTTATTGAAAATTCGTTAGGCAAGGCACGAATCCATTTTCAATGTTAAGGGGAAGTCGAGAATGTATCTGCAACTCTGTCATGAAGTTAACCTTGGAATCCCTGAACGATAGGCGAGGGACGTAGGTGTTAAGGGGAAAAGAATTTAAATCTCGAGAAGAACAGACGTTCGCTCGAAAGGAGTCAACACTGGCACATTACCGCGTAAACACCTTTCAAATGCGGTGGCTAAAAATTATCTTAAAAAGGGGTGATAAAACCATTTCTGTTATCTCTACTATCTAATAATAATTGTCAGTGATTGTTTAAAGTCATTTAAGCGGCTTCTGAATTTAAATAAACGCCGTGTTTAGCGTAAAAACGCGAGATAAATGGAGCCCAAACAATGGCCCGTTATAATACAATGTCGCCTTCCCACGGTAAGAACCGCTGAGTCAGCCGCCGTCTTAACGGAGCCAAGAACTTTGCAGGTTCAAAGTGCAAGTAGAACGGAATATCACTGTGAGAATCTACATCAGCAGATTCCTTGTTATCCAGAGACAATAGTGCCACGCCTGGAGGGAAGACTATAAAGAGGCTAATCACAGAGGTAGAACCGTTCATTTCTTGTTCCGAGTTAGTCATTCGCACACCGAGTGCATAGACATTAGATCACATGTAGGTTGATCGTCTTATTTTTAGTATATTATATTATTCATTTTTTTGTAACTAAGTAATTAAGTATTGATTGTTCAAAGTATTAAATAAATTGTTTTAAAAATTCAAACGTCTTAACCGGGAAGTTAAGTGGCGCAGTCGTTAGTATTGGTTAGAAAACCGAAAGCATATCGATTTTTAAGCGTATCGACGCCTAATAACCAATTCGAGCCAAGCAGAGCCAAGTTAAAGCAGAGCCAAATGGAAGCAGCAACCATCGTATTATGGTAAGTTTACTGCTATCCCATTTTTACATTTCCAATTTTTACATGTGTTGTATTGAAACGTTATATGTCTGATTCAGAGGAAGAATCACAAAGTTTATGTAACATAGAGTATAGATTTAGATCAATCAGCATTAGCGACAATAACAGAACAGTAAATTATTCAAATATTAATAAGAGTAGTAATAGTAGCAACATGACAGACCAATTCAAAGAATTTTTCTTAAAAGCTATTCCCGAGTTCGACGGGCAACCAGCCAACGTAGGCAACTTTTTAAAAGCATGTGACTTGGTCATGAATCAGTTCTACGTGCCAAACGAGAATCTGTATATGAATCACTTCTTGCTAAATTATGTTCAAACTAAACTAACGGGAACAGCCCGGCTTATAGTAAATACAAAGATAATTAATACGTGGGCAGACCTGAGAGAGGCCATTGTTCAGAATTTCAGTGACCAAAGAGATGATCATAGTTTATTAGCTGAGATGTTAACCTTGAAACAGCGTAATGCTGAAGACGCACTGTCGTTCGCGAACAGATGCCGTCATATAGAACAATTGCTCATCTCGAGTTTAATAGCTAACGAGCAAAATGAAGGCGTGCGATTAATTAAGAAAGACATATACCAGAATCAAACATTAAAAGCGTTCTTAGGAGGGTTACGCAATCCGTTAGGGCTTGTCCTGCGTAGTCAAGGACCTTCGAGCATAGAACAAGCTTTGAAATTCGTATTCGCAGAGGAAAATTTCGATTATAGAGATAAAACAATAAATAAGAATTTCAGTAATAATAATAAATTAGAAGGACAGAACCGTACTTTCTTTCAGAGACAAAATAACCCACCTTTTCAGAATTTACAATTTCAGAGACCTTTCCAAACAAACTTTAGACCATTTCAACAACATAATAATCAAAACAATCACACAAATTCCCAGCCTAGACAAAATCAACAATTTGTACCAAGGCAAAATTTTTCGAGTCAATTTAGGCGACCCAACTTCAGTAATCAACCGGGTCGACCCAATGTAAATCATAATGCTAACAGAAATTATCACGAACCAATGGAAGTAGATAGTTCTAACACTAGACTGTCATTACCAAGGAGAGCAGCTCATGTAAATAATATAGAATTTAATGAGAACGACGTAAATGAAACAAATTACGATTTAAATTATATAAATGATGAATTAGATTATGAAAATTCCCCAGCAAACGAATATGATAGTCAACAGCAAAATTTTCAGATAGCAGACACGTATACGGACAACCGGTAGTACATATTAACCATATAGATATGCCAACAAATAATTTAATTAACGAGGGCAGTGATAGTAGTTATAATTGTAAGAAAGGAATGAATGACCATAGAATTAATTTAAACTTGAACTTGAATAATGACGCAAGCAACATGAGACCCATGCATTCGCTTGATTTTGCTGATGAGCCAAAATCCAAGCAGAACGTTCAACAGAACAATAACAGTATTATGAATTATGTGAATTCCTGGCTCACCAGTGGTAATATAATAAGGACAGTAAACAAAAGTCCACAGAGCAGTTTAAATGAAGTTCCCACTACAAACGAACATTGTAAAGAGGAAACTGATCTTAATAGGTTATATAATATATACGGCGTCCCAACAAAAAGTAAAAATCAATTAAAATCTAGTACTGAATTAATTAAGCAGTCGGATAGAGCACTAGGTAGAAATGAATTAGTAGTAAGTAAACCAGATAAAAATGAACCTTTAGGCCGACATGATAACACGGGGAATACTGGGCTAAAAACGGAAAAACAGGTAATAAGCGAAACAAAACCTAAAGCAGAAAACTCTAATATTAATAATAAACAAATTTTTGCCATAAATAAAAATAGCACTGAAACAAACCCCATAAAAATCCAAAAGTCCAATATGACTAATAATTCTAAAACAAAACTACCCATATTGGAAAAATTAGAATCATCATCAGAGATTAAACAGCAAATAATGTGGGCGCATGAACTTAAACGTCGACATCGCTCATTTAATGAAACTTGTGAACAGATGCAAAACAAATTCACTTTTCCCCAGATGAGACAGAAAATTGAAAATTATATTAAAACCTGTGAATATTGTAACAAAAAAGATTACAATGTATTTAAATTAAATAAACTAAATAAGCAATCGACTTATATTACCTAAGTGAGGTAAAACGGGAAAATCGGATAAATAACATACATGACTTGACACAATTACCTAAAGACCACAAACAAATATATACAGGCGACTAAGATGACGAAAAAACACACTTACTGTAACAAATACTTAAAATAATAAACATTAAATAAAAATTATATTCAGGACCCCACTCAACAAATTTTAAATTGAATAACTAAGCTGATGATTAATATTGTCGTAAAGAAAAAGAACATATAGGCGTATGTAATAAATCTTATCGTTATCACCTTGTCAAAAGTAGAATCAATAATGAAACCATTCATTACGTAATTAGAAAACATTTTAGAAAGATAATTCACCGATACACCACTGGGCATGGCACACAGATTTAAAATCAGATAGTTTAAAAAATACTGACAAACCAATCAGTCAGAAGGGACAAAAGGAATTATATATGTGCAAATTTTAATTTAAATAAACCAGATCAAATCGAGACTTTTAGAAAAGAATATTGGTTACCACAAAGGAAATATTATTGCATTTTTTTTGTAAATGGACAAGATTAAGTTCGGCTATCAACAAAAACTTTAATAACGTAGAATCACCCAAATTTTATAGATGTATGAAATATACGTAATAGGTTAACCCTCTAAAAATATAATAACAATAATAATAATGGAAGAAAAAAAAAGATTTTTTATGTTATAAATATTCAGATCAAAATGTTAGACAAAGTCGTGTCGAAACTTCTTCACAACTCTATTAAGAAAACACTTGTAACAAAACTACCGTAAGACACCTTAAAGGATTTTCACAGCACAAGTATCGAACATTATCGACCATTCAAGACAAAAATTAAAAATAGGAAATCCACATAATTAGGACCATACTGTACATCTGATAATAAACAGCCAATGCAGTCGTGAAGTCACTAACAAAAGGCTTAAAGTAAACTTATAAATAAACGTTAACGACAGGAACTACATTGGTGCCTTTAACTCGTGTAAAGACATTTTAATGCATTCACCTGTGTTATAACACCAGACTTTTCCAAATAAATATTATATTAACAACAAAATCGAGGTACAACAAAGATAAGAAAGAATTACCAGGCAGCGTAGGGGCAACCGATTATTTCAACCTCACACTCAACAATCTGTCGACCGAAACTAGAAAAAAGAATTAGTTAACAACAAAACTAATCAAAAAGTTCAAAATTACGGACGAACCAAATATATTCTAAGTCAGAAAATAGACGACAGACTTTCATATAAGTAAAATTTATATTAAATAGAAACCAGCCATAGAAGAAAAATTATAACAGAACACGTTGACCACAAAATAAATGTTATTGTGTTGTATACAAACCAGATTAGGAACTAGCAAATTCAGCAATCAATAAAACTTTTAATAAGGGGACATCACCCATATTTTATAATTGGAGAACAAATTATTAGAAACAGAAAAATAATTAAGATATATATGTATATTCATAGATAGATTACGACAGGTAAAGGACATAATAAAATTACGTAAGACAACATTGGACGAAACAATACACAAACATTTTAAAAGAAGAGACAAAGTCTATGAAAAGTAATCCATGAAATTCCACAAGCAAACATACAATCCAATTTCAGGACACGATTCGGTAATGTCACTATTACAATGTGACAAAGCTATTCCAAGAAACCATAACGGAGAATTGAAACAGATAGTCCACTCACAGTACCTACAATGTGAGAAAGACATATAAGACACTCGACATATATATGACTATGTAAGCAACAAATTAGAATTGATACATAACGTACGAGACAATGCACAGACTGACACAGACAATTTAAATAGCAAGCTTAATTCTTAAATGAATTAACGCACGTAACGATTAACGTAATTATAAGACTGTTTCAAGTAATCCTAGTATTAATAAATTATATAATCAGCTAGAAATAAGGTAAGGTAACGAATCAATCATTTAGGAATAAACTCCCAATAAATTAAATAAGAGCTAATAAATATCCACCAGTAGTTAACAATAACAAATTACCATGCTGCATAGCGAAATTTCATGATAAGTGAATTTTACTGCAGCCAGCAGGGATAATACATTTTACAGAATTTTTCCAAATAACAATATTAGTAATAGACAAAAAACGTGGCTTAATAAACGGACTAGGTTCTATATTTAAGTCAATCACTGGGAATCTCGATTCACAGGATGGGGAACGCATTCAGAAAGCATTAGAAGTCTTAACGACAGATCAAAATAAAATTCATGAACTTTTAGGTTCCAAAAATTGGTCATGCTCGAGGCAATCGTCGAAGTTAATAGAACGATAGTAGGATGGAGTCATAACCAAGGCACGATAGTAAATAGGATAAATGAATTAGGTAATACAGTAGATAGCCTGCGAAGTGAACAAATAATAATGATAATGAGTTCACTATCATCGCATTAAGATTCTAGAGTACTCATGCAGCTAATATAATTATTAAACAATATTCAAGAAACAGCATTAACAACAGAAAATGCCATCACTTTTGCAAAATTAGGAATCTTTCACACATCAATATTAAAACCAAAATTTATAGTAAAAGAAATCAATAAGATACAAAATTATGCAACTAATGCTAAAGTAACAACAACCACTGATCTAAATCTATACGAAAAAAGTATTTAAAATAAAAGCAGTCCAAAACAATTTCAAAATTATATTTCAAATAGAAATACCTCGGGTAAATGAATCAGAATATGATTATTATCAATTATATACATTACCTGTCCCTAGAAAGACACACCTTTTTACCATGATAATTCCCAGAGCCAAATACCTTATCCTAAGCAGTAAACAATATGCCTATCGTAATGAAGAATGTCAAAATTTAAAGAACCAGATATATTTTTGCAAAGACGACAATCCAACAACCATGAATGATCAAAACCCATGTGAAATAAAGCTAATAAAATTTTAAAAACCTATTAACAATTGTAATCAAGAATTAGTCAAAATTAATAGAACCACAGTTTCGAGATATGGAACCAGTCAGTATATAGTTATAGCACCCGAAGAAACTAACGCCAGAATAACTTGCAAGGAACAGGAGTGGACCAACATCATCAAGGGTACAAAATTAATCAACCTGCAACAAAATTGCCAATTAACCATAGGCAACAAAATCTACAAGACCGGCCCAGCAACAGCAGAAACACAACAACTATTCAACCTGCCTACACTAGAAACCCCCATTCCAGAAGATCAACCAAATCCAGGACCAGTACCCGAAATATCATTAGAAAACGTACAGCTACACAACATCAATCAAATCCAACACCAACTTCAAAAAATTAAACAAAATATACCAGGACCTATAACAATACCAATCCATCACCTGAGTATATGGACAATATTACTGTACATAGCTGTCTTAATAACCATCACAACGATAGCAGTCCGAATGGGGTTGAAGAAACGAAGAACCAGCAAAGAAGATAAAGAAACAAAAACAGGAACCACCGAGTCCGGATTTCCGTTGAAAATCCGGAACGAACCATAGCTTCGTCTTTAAAAAGGGGAGGAGATAAATGGAGCCCAAACAATGGCCCGTTATAATACAATGTCGCCTTCCCACGGTAAGAACCGCTGAGTCAGCCGCCGTCTTAACGGAGCCAAGAACTTTGCAGGTTCAAAGTGCAAGTAGAACAGTGATAGAGAATCTACATCAGCAGATTCCTTGTTATCCAGAGACAATAGTGCCACGCCTGGAGGGAAGACTATAAAGAGGCTAATCACAGAGGTAGAACCGTTCATTTCTTGTTCCGAGTTAGTCATTCGCACACCGAGTGCATAGACATTAGATCACATGTAGGTTGATCGTCTTATTTTTAGTATATTATATTATTCATTTTTTTGTAACTAAGTAATTAAGTATTGATTGTTCAAAGTATTAAATAAATTGTTTTAAAAATTCAAACGTCTTAACCGTGAAGTTAAGTCGCGAGTTAACAGTGATCCTTTGTTTCTGACCTGTTGTATTTCTAATGTTAATCAGAGAGTTTCTGAGCATTAGCGAATTTTGAGTCAATTGGCAGTAAATTTCACTAGAGCCAATTTATTTTTAATTGTTGTTTGAAAAGTTTTCATCAAAGTAATTTAGCGTATTGACATAGGGGATAAATTGTCTCCTAGTATTGGAACAACAAAATCCACCGGCCCAATAACCACTAATGGGAAGTACCAATCATTCTCTTCAGCATTCCCTCTCTTATTGAAGTTTGTGTCAGGCACTGATAGCTGCCAGCTGGATAGCATCTTCATAGGGTCATCAGGTAACTCAATGCAAGTGGACTCGGTGAGTCGATATAAATCCTATCTCTATAAACCAGCAGAATTTCTCAAGCAGCAATCTAATATTTGAACCCTTACAACTTGAACTTTCAAAATAACGTAATCAACTTGAACCAAAATAGTGTCAGCGAGGTGCTGTAAGGATAACTGTAAATTTCCTGTTTAATCTTAGAATTTTGTGAATTTAAACACATATTTCTTGAAATTGTAATTAACAAATTTCGCCTGTAAAATATCTAACCTGTACATTCTTTTTAATATCTTTCATTTTCAATAATTAATGTAGAAATTTCACTTAGGAATATTTTTTTGTATGGAACCTCACTCAAGGAACTGGCTAGTTAACTAATTGAAGAACTAACCGAATTGATTGACAAATGTCAAGTAATTTACCTAATAATTTGTGTTTGCTTTTGAGTTGTAAAATACAGCATTTGACTTTTAATATACCTCAAGTAGTTAATGTCAATATTTTAGTGACATACAACCATCTTTATCTTATTATTTTGTCACATACATGTAAAATGATTTTTTTTTCTTGAAGTTCTTGCTGTTTATTTGATTTCTATTTGTGTACGATTAATGTTTATTTGACATTTACCAATTAATTTTGCTTGCTATTCCAAATTTAATTTATATGAATACATTTAATGCTTTGTCACATTCACATATCTGTTTAATTGAAAAGTAATTCCTAACCAATACTTCTCATATTTGACGGTGACTCAATAGATAATTCTGACTAACTTTTTCCGAGATATCTACAACTTAAAGTTACCAGGTTCTGATCAGGGGATCCAACAAATATGGGACCTCTGAGAGAACAACTCAGAACTAGCTAAGTAGTAGGCTTTATTTCCTAACATCTTCTGACCCTAGCAGTGTTTCTCATCTTGCAAATAATAAAATCTGATAGATAGATACATTAGGTTAGGGTTCAACAGCTAATGGTGACCTCACTACCAACCGGATTCACATCCACTTGAGGTCAATCTTTAGATAACAGCTTTTTCGCTTACTACATAATACTTTGCATCATATTGGATGGTGAAAGTTCTTTTATTTGAAGGCGGTACGAAATTGAACATTACAGGCATTGAAAGCTGCCAAAGGTAACGAAGTTGTAACTCAGTAGTGGCCCCGTTAGCACGGTCCGGCGCTTTATACTCTGTATCAGCCCCATTGAGTTGGTACCGTAATTTGAGATTTCACTAATGCATATTTTTGTCATTTGGTGGGACACATTGAGATTTGACAGCCATTTAACAATCGTAGATTCAATTTTTTGATATATTCTAGCATCACAACATCTTTAGTTATAACATTATGATGGCAATGTTCAAAAGCGATTGGTAATGTGATTTTTCAGAATTTATGACGATAATTGCAGATTGCTTTTCAGAACTACTAGGCTGAATAGGCTTTATTTCACAATGAGTCAAAACAAAATTTAATATTCATAATCGATACACAGTAAAAATTTCAAATGGTTATTATATAACTTGCTTGGGTTCGTGCATAGTTCAGTTCGAGGAAAACAACGTTTCGCACATCTCTAAATATTTAGTACATTTAAACTGAAATGACATATAGTTAATAAAAATTTATTAATGGCACTTCTAACATCAATACATATTACAAACATTTAACTCTGATATAAGCTTTATATATAAACATTATAGCTTCGTAATACACCATTCATAGGCGTTTCTAAACATCTTCTCCCAAGGGCTTTTCTGATAATTTTTAAAACTGGACGGTATATAAGGCCACTGGAAGAATTCGAAACACCTTTCAGGATGTGGCATCATAGCAAGATGTCTTCCATCTTCTGAGCAGATCCCAGCAACTCCTTCGATGCTGCCATTTGGATTCAAAGGATACATTTCTGTTGGATTGCCTTCATCATCAACATAACGCAAACCAATACAATTATTTTTCACCAAACTGCTGTAAATACCGCTGTCTTTAAATGTAAATCTTCCTTCACCATGAGCAACCCAAACCCCAAAGACTGAACCATCCATGTCTTTCAACATAATAGACTTGGATTTTTCAATTTTGACTGACGTCCATCTACATTCAAACCGTTCTGATTTATTGTGGTCTAATATAATATCGGATACAGCACTGGATGTCACAGGTTTTCCTATCCATCCAATTGTTGCCATCAATTGACAACCATTGCAAACACCAAAACTAAAGGTATTCTTTCTGGCAAAGAACTCAGAAAATTGTTTTTGTAGTTTTTTGTTGAATAATATGTTAGCTGCCCAACCCTTTGCCGATCCTAGTACATCTAGAAAATAAAAACACAAGTAAGTGCCCAGCAAACACATATATAGATGTTACATTGCATAGAAAGGGCAATGAGATTACAAGATAATGTAACATAGTAGGTAATGTTTTATATATATATTTCTGATACAAGATATTGAAAGGATCTGTTATATTGCAGTATAACAGTTTTCTAATTTCTATTTAATGCTCAAGCGCCAGTACCGCATTATTATTATCAAAGGCAGACGGTACTCTGCCAGAGAGGTTTACATACTGATTACATCTCCCTACTAGTGCAGCTTAGGCCAAGGTAGACTTCAGTGGGGATGTTCAGACAATCAGCAGCATATTCCTTGTTTTATACCTGCTCACTAAGTAAGTATGAGGAATTATTTCCCATAAAAGAAAAGGATAGAAAGAAAGATGTATATATTCCTAAAGAACCTCAAGAGATGAAACGTACACTTGATGCTATAGATACTGTTGCTGGAGTAGAAAAGGATGATGTCAGTTTGACAGCTTATAAGATATATAAAAGAACGTATATGTAAAATATAGAAGAGCAGAAGAAAAAAATGTTAATGCAATAAACAGATCAAGCAATAAGCAGAAAACAATCTGGAGCATTATAGAAAGTTTGGACGCAGCAAGTGCGTTATCTTGGTGAATTTTCATAGAAATGACCTGGCACCAAATATTTTTTATAACTTTTTTCCTGTAACATAGAAATCTAAATTTTGGTATATAGTTTCCTTTTAATTTTTATAAACTTGTGTACCAAATTTGATTACCATAGCTTTTTTATTTTTGGATAAAAATGTTTTCTGAAAGAAAACTTATGCAAGGCACTTACAAAACGAAGGTACATGCCATATTTTATCAAATTAGGTCCATTATTTTTTGAGTTATCGATGTGATATATATATATATATATATATATATATATATATATATATATATATATATATATATATATATATATATATATATAAATTGAAACTGACCCCGGATATGGGTTTTAGGAGTCCTAGTTTGTACTCATTTGAATTTCTTTTTTCAAAATTCACATGTCGGGATCTCCCCATTCATGAATTTTTTCTAAGAAAATTCACCAAGAAAGGGAAAAAATGTAATAAATCAGATAAGACTGCTAACAGTAAGCTGACTGCTGAAGACTTCAGACTATTTTTTGTGTTTGATGTGGGACAGACAAATGACAATTTAAGTCTTGCTGATCCAGTTTCCTTAGAACTGATGGAAGTGCAAACTGTGCGAGCTCTTGCTATTTTTACGATGTAAATGAGGAAGAGCTCATCAGAATTGTGCAAGGTATGAAAAATATATATTCAGAGGATATTTATACAATGTCAGTAATCTTTTTGAAATTAATCATGAGTGCTATAGTTGCACCTGTTGTTATGGTGATCAATAAGTGTTTCTTGGACGGTGTGTTCCCACAAGGGTTAAAAGCAGCTAAAATAGTTCCAGCATACAAGAGTGGTGATATTGATGTGACCGTGAATTACAGGCAATTGTCTCTTCTGCCAGTTGTATGAAAACTATTTGAGGTAGTAATTAAGAACAGACTTATAAACTATCTTGAAAAAAGAGAGATATTTACTCCTAAACGACATGGTTACAGAAAAAGGAAGTTGACGTCCACAACCTTATTAGATATTTCTGAAAGTATAAAAAGTGCATATGATGAAAAGAAATTGGCAAATCTGGTTTTATGTGATTTAAGTAGAGCCTTTGATTCTGTCTCTCATGATATTTTGGTTGGGAAGCTAGGCGTCTATGGAATAAGGGGAAGCTGTTATAACCTTATTAAAGATGATTTAAACAACAGAACACAGGTTGTAGAATTGAAGGGTGTAAGATCGAGTGTGATGAATATTGGTTTGGGGGTACTGCGCGGTTCAGTATTGGGACCGCTTCTGTTCATCTTATATACCAATGATGTGGTAGAAAATGTTGACACGGATGGTATTTGCCTATATGCTGATGACACTTCTTTCACAGTGGTGGAACAGACGGAGACTGTACTGAAGAGCAAGAAGCAAAAAACAGTTGGAGATGTTAGGTTCTGGTTTGGGTCAAATAAGCTCACTTTAAATGAATCAAAAACCAAAGTACTTACTATCAATGAGAACATGCAAAGGCTGTAACGTTCTTGCGGGTGTATGTTGATAAGTTAAACTGGAATGTGCATACGGCTGAAACATCAAAGAAACTAGCATATGCCTTATATTGTATAAACGAAATGAAGAAGGTGGCATCACATCAAGTAGCATTGTTTACTTAGCATGAAACTTTTCATAGCGTAGGGACTTATGGTATACTCCTTTGGGGAGCATCTTCAGTATCAAGCCGAATCTTTCTGCTTCAGAAAAGGGCAGTGAAGATTCTGTGCAGTCTGGATTATAGAGACAGCTGTAGAGACAGTTTCCGAAATCTGGGCATATTAACGGTCCCATCGGCATATATATTTACCTGTGTTAAATATGCCTGCGAAAATAGAGCTTTCAAACAGCGGATTATCGTCACTCAATAGAAATAAGATATAGGGAACTACTTTTGTTACCGTTCCACAGGATACAGAAGTCACAAAACAACTCAATTTGTTGGGCTGTCAAGTTTTACAGTAACATTCCAAAGAAACCCAAAGAACTGAACAAGACAGGTTTTTTAAGAAAACTAATGAACGGTCTGATACAAAAAGTTTTCTACACCTTGAGTGAATTCATGAATTAATAATAATAATAATAATAATAATAATAATAATAATAATACAAGTTTCTTCATAAAATCCCAAATGGATAATACGTAATACGCAGCAAATTTGTCACATATACTATAATATATAAAGATTACAAATCTACAATTAGGGAGTCAATAACTAAACATTGCCAACCTACAGTTAAGAAGTCCGTAACTAAAATATAAAAAAAACACACATAAAAAAGAAAAAGTCATAAAAGGGCACAGAATGCAGAACATTATATAATAATAATAATATTTATTTGCTCACTCCTCCGTACAAAATAGTAAAGATATCACAAAACAACTTTTTAGACTAAGCATACATCAGAAAATGGACAAATAAATAAATTACAAAACTTTGCTAAGTCTGTGACTTGTGCACACATTAAACAAAGAACACATTAAAACAAAACAAAAAACTACGCGTGATGCGAAGAAAGTATGCCATATATACACACACATATAAAACCAGACGCATAATCCTGGCATGTAGTATAATCCCCGGGATTGAAGGTCTTATAAAGCAATGCTTGTATGCCCCCCATCCCCAGGACCACAATTCACCTTTCTCCCTCTCTTTCTTGCGAGACAGTCGCCTACACTGCCCCAAGACTAGCGGACCACAGTTTATCACCACCAAAAGGACATATTAAGCCTAATTCCAAACTTATAACTACAAGACTAGTACATTTTATAAATTAACATCCCGAACACACATCCATACGTATATACTCACCCATATACTTGCACGCCTCACTTACTCTCTCACAAACACGCCCGCGCACGCACGCACACACACACACATCCACAAACGCATTCACTCGCCCAATTGTATACTTATATTCCACAAACTAATATACACACACACGATCAGTCATATTCACCGGCCATTCACACACATATATTCAAATACTGACGCTTAATCATTTATTAACCGTACGCAAACTGATTTTCCCAATAAAATACACCAATATATCTATTTTTCCTGAGAATAGTAAACATTTTTTATATCTATGATACTGTGAATCTCCATTCTGGATTTAGCCTTCATCCACTCTGTGATTTTTGCCTTAAACAAGTTAATTCCATTTATTCTCTTATATTCGCTCGGTATTGTATTATAAATCTTTGGGCCAAGATAAGAAAACATTGCGCAAAATAAAACAATAATTAACCTACGCAACATACACAAAAACGCATGTACACGCCAATGAACAAATACACACATCATATGTACACATCAAAAAGTATATGCAATGTATTAAACTGCAATAAAAAGACATGCAGATAAGTATAAATAAGGATCACCCAATATTAAAATATTCATTTATTGAATAGAACGGGTGGTCTACAAAATATTTCTTCAGATCTCTTCTAAGTGATATTCCGTATGCACGCAGGTAAATGGTTGTATGTTCTTTTTGCCATATATTTTGTTCCTTTCTGGACAAGTGAAGTAGAATGTTGAGGTATAGCAACAATACCTGTATTTCTAGTTGGATAATTGTTTCCTAACATATTAAAATATTTTGGGTTTTCTCTCACAAATAGTAACAACTAAAAAGATAGAGTGAGTAAAACGTCATTATCTGAAGGCGAACAAATAGAGGAGCACAATGTTCATCATACTTTGTGCCACCTAATACTCTTCCATTACGTTTTTTTAATAATGAACAGTCTGCACCTACATGCTGATGCTCCCCAGACTATAAGTCCATACCTGAGTATGCTACCTACATGTGCGTGATAAAACAACCGAAGTGTACTCTCTCCCACTGTATATCTTAAATTAGACAAAGCAAAGTAGGCACCATTTAGTCTGGTCGCCACATAATCAGTGCGAGGCTCCCAGGTTAGAAATTTATCTAAAATAACCCCTAAAAATATTGTATTAGATGCTGTACTTTCATTATTACACAGACTAGAAGCACAGTTCTGTCTGACGTGGATATTTTCAAATTCTTCTTCTCCCTACACCAATCAGACATTCCTCTCACAACCTTAGCACAAGAGATCCCCAGTTCTGAAGAAGTACTAGCTGCAACAGTGAACGAAAAGTCATCAGCAAATTGACATATATTAGTACTTTGATTCTCAACAAAGTATTGCTGCAGACTATTTGTATATAAAAGAAAAATAACTGGGGACAAGACACCTCCCCGTGGGACTCCTCTCCAATTATTACTAATTTTTGACTTTATCTTCACATTCACAGTATCGTCACATTACCCAGTCAGCTGTACATATTGTTTTCTGTTTGAGAGGAGCTGGCAAACCATTCCAACCCAATACCGTGTGTATACTGTATTGTCCCAGTGCTCGCAAAAGCTGCTCATGATCTACTAGGTCAAAAGCCTTTGATAAATCAAAGTATAACCCAGCAAACCTCAGCCCTTTGTCAATGTTTTCAATGATATTGTTGACAGTTTTATATAAGGCTGTTATTGTTGATTTTTTCTTACAAAACCCATGACGGGATGGTGAAAGTAACTGAAACCTATTGACGTAGTTATCCAGCCTATCAAACATTGCACGTTCTATAATTTTGGCAAATACTGAATGAACACACAGAGGTCTCCCAACTAACAAAAATGTTCTATAATTTTTAAATAATAGTGCAAATTTGTTGTGTTACCGTTATATAACTGCTCTTTGAAGCAGTTTTGTTCTATAAGACTGCCAAGGTATTTAGCTTCTCACAGCAAAATGCTTCTTTAAATTTATTGTTAGAATGTTCTTAGAGCAGAATTATAAAACATTTTAGAGATTTCGTTTTTCGTTGTTTTGTAAACGTCTATACAACAATCGTTATAGAATATATTAGTTTACAGAACAAAATTGTTCTGTAATGGCTTTATAACAACGATCTTCCAAACATATCTGTCAACTTGCAAACATTTATAAAGCTTTTCTTTAAGTGATTATGTGAGCAATTATAAAACAGTTTTGTTAACATTTTCTACGATACAATATAGCTGCAAATAGCATAGTCTACTTGAACGCAGGTGTTAACAAACTATTTTATTGTTGGATGGAACGCGACTGTAATAGAACACTTAGAAAACAATTATAGTACAAAATTATTCCTTTGCATAAAAGTGTGTTCGCTGGGTTCTTTATAAAACATATTATAGCTTTTGTAAGAAGCACTGTTATATACTTTTTATTTCATCGCAAGTTGTGTATTCTGTAGCGTGTAATTTCTAAACATGTCCAATTTGCAATCAATCAATCAATAAATGGAAACAGGTAAAAAGAAGCGGTGCTTTTCGATGGAAAGTCAATAAATATAAAAATATTTTAGAAAGTAGCAAATTTGTTAATAAACATGTTAGTAGTGTTTTACATAGTAAGCAGCACAACAAACAAACATTTGGGTTTGAGGTTAAGTCACATATTGCTACTACATTTATGTTGCATAAATATCGCAGCTAACGCGAGTTTAGTACTATACTGATGTGTAAGTGTTGCCGAAAATGCTTTTATAGAACAATTCAATGGGGAGAAAAAATGTAGTAATAATGTAAAGCATACATAGAGACTTGACAAATATCGGTGGCGCTAGTCTACTTTTACTGTAAAAGCCAAACTTTAAAATAGACAATAAAAGTCAATGCCAAGCCTACTTTATTTTTGTTTAAGTAAGTCTCTCTTCATATTACAGGTTTTAATATATCGTCTGTTTTGTAGCAGTGTCTTAAGAGATAAAATAGTTCTATAATGGTTGCAGTCGTGATAAAACTGATTTATAAAGCAGACGCCATGTTTTTATGCAATTTCTGTATTTGTTTGGTAGCCATCTTGAACGAAAAAAGAAAAAAAAAATCAATTAATAAATATAGAAATATTTGTGACCTGACAATTTTCACAATATATAATGAATATAAAACATGCGAAATGTGTAACAGAATGGGTTTAGGTCAATAAAAAAAAAAAAAAAAAAAAAAAAAAATTCGAGTTGATTTTTACAAATCAAAGAAATATTCATTATTTCGAGGGCCCTTCAAAATTTATCGTATATGTAGCATGTTTTACACAGAAAATTTTTCTTCGCAGGTGAAATTCATCTTGCTGGTAGCCAAAAGGAGACTTTTTGAGTTTAATTTTCACACCGTACTAACATTATTTCTTACGCTACCATATTTTAGTACTTATATTACTTTCATAATATTAGAAAACGATTTTAGGATAAAATAATTCTAACAAAAACATTTAAAAGACATATCACTCTTATAGGTATTGCAGTATGCAACAAAAAGTTCCAAAGTAAACTATAAAGAAATTCTAATAAAACATGTTTTATAGTAACTCTATTAAGGCTCTATAACTGGCACCATGGTAAATGATTTTTAGTTTTATTATTGTTCATTATAAAACTGTTTTATAAGTATCGTATATAATATTCTTTTACAGCTCGGTAAACATTTCTAAAACTATTCTATAACACCTTACACATCCCTTATAAAATAAACTAAATAACTAAAATGTTGTATAAACCTGCGCCCATTTTGCGTTTATAAGCGTTGTATAAACGTTACCAAAACGTTTATAGGAACAGTCATGTTTTATAAAAACTGTTGTATAAACGTTCTTATGACTACAATAAAACATCAAATTGCTAGTTGGGCTGTAATTGTCCAGAGATGTTCTCTCCCCTGTTTTGTGTATCGGTACCCATTTTCCACTCTTTAATCGGTCAGGAAATATTCCATGCAAAAAAGAATTGTTTATTATACAAGTGAGAGGCGACACAATTAAGTCAGAGATCAGGCCAACCATCATACACGGCAAACCATCTGGACCCTCAGATCTCTTGTTTGTACACAATTTAACAAACTTACATACTTCAGTCTCGTGTACTGGTGCCAGGAAGAAGCTATGTTGTGTGGAATAGTGGGACCTCACACCTATATTACGATGTGAGATACCTGGCTGATTACCAATTTTTTCAAAATGGTCTTCATGCCAGCCCTAATAATGTCTCAGGCTTCTTTAACTATATTTTTAGAATTGGCTACCCTATTATCATTTCTGAATTTTTTTGCCAGTGATATACTCTTGCAGTGTCTCCTTCTCAAATCATCACATGCCTCCTTTACACACAGCCGCCTGTTAGGGAATACAGCAAATGCATTTCTCTAAGCAAGCTGGCAGTTTCTCTAATTTCAGGTGTTAACCAACTTTTCTTTTTATCTTTTCAAATTTTATTCGCTTCAAAGGAAAAGCTATTTCATAATTATCATTATTCTGTCAACAATTTATTATACCGTGTGTTAACGTTATTTTCCATATAAACATTTTGCCATTTTTCTTTGCTTAATAAACTGTAAGAGATATTTTTATTTTTAGAACTAAATGAATATTTAAACATATATTTTGGATAAGTTGTTTTCTCTATGGGCAGTGTAAAACAAACAGCATGATGGTCAGATAGATGAGAAGCATGCAGTGATGTTGTATAGTCAGTTTCAAAATTTACACATATTATCTAGTAAAATAGCAAAGTCAGGTGTTATTCTTGTAGGACATGCTATAACTCCTTTAAAGTTACACGAATCCAGTACGTCTCTAAATGCCTTCTGATCATGACCACCTATTAGTAAATTCACATTAAAATCATCCCCTAACCAAATACAATCGTACAAACTTTTAAGAGCATCACAAAGCCTGAACAAACTATCAACAAAATAATTCACATTAGAGCTAGGAGATCTATATAAAAATACGATTACAATGTTTTACCCTAATATTAGCTTCCACACATGAATACTCAAATAATATTTCTGTTCCTGGAATCTTAAAATTAAAGTCAACTGGTTTAATATTAATACCAATATTTTTCTTTGTGAGTATTGCAACTCCTCCACCGAATAATTCACTCCTGCAAAAGTGAATAACCAATGTATGGTTTTCCAATACAAAGTTCTCAATTTCTACAGAATTTAAACGATGTTTGCATAAACTAACTATGTCTACATCTAGTTCATCAATAAATGCCTCCAGTTCACCAATCTTGTACTTGACACTTCACACATTAAACTGCAAAAATTTCATGGCATCTGATAATTTCCTTTTCCCACTTGGTTGTATATTTGGTTGGTGTCTTTGCTTAGCGTTGCTGTCTTTATCATCTACACAATGGCTCACCTGATTCGCTGCATAGGGCTCCTCTTGTGAAAAAATCTATTTACACATGTTCCTGCTGGACAAAGTAAAGGATCCATAATTTTTTTCAATCTGCTCCTCCATTACAGTAACCTTAAATGATGAATAATACTGCGGATATAACGATTTGATCATTGCACACTTTACTTCTTGAAAATTAGCCTTCAAATAGTTTAATACATCATCCGCACCTGTATCTGTGTGTATGTAGAAATACATATTTAGGTAATGCTTTAAGGGCAGTCTCATTGTGTTATTCTAGTCCCCACTTTGTTTCCAGTTTTTCGTCTATGCACTACTTTCCATAAACCATTGTCTTTTTCATTTAAATTTAAATTAACATCATCATATTTTTTTTTTGTGGTGGGCTTGTTTTATTGCTGATGCTACCTCGCTTCTTGTGATTCTGTGAACGATCTGGTTACAGGGGCCTGTCAGGCCCAACATCGGAGACACACACTTAGCCACAGGTTTCTCCATTTTACAGTCGCCACTCTCACTCTGTTTCACGGCATTACTGCAACCCGTAGTTTTCTTACTGCCACGAGTCTTCTGGCTACCAGCAGATGGCGCTTCTTGCTTTTTGACTTTATTAATTTCATCTTGTTTACTTTTCAACAAATCAATAATTAATTGTTGGTAATTAATTCTGAGCTCCATGTGTTCATTTAATCGCCTTAATAATGAAATTTTCATACCTTGTTTCGATGTTACTTGTGAATCTGCACCGTTAGCGAGCCATACGTCTCGACGGTCACCCCGAAAGCACTCGCCATGGTAAGTTTGTGAGTCATGGAAAACATCATCACCACCGTCACCAACAAACAGTTTATCAATAAAACTCTTTACAACCACACTTGTCACACTGTTAGGAAGCCTTCTGTAGACTAATATATCTACCAAATTGGTTTTTGTTAACTTACTTAACTCTTTTGTGAGATACTGTTTCTCACTCTCCACTTCTCTATCCGCCATCTTTTTCATTGTAATTTAAATGTGAGTAACTTTGTTCCATAGTAGCCACAGCTTGACAAGCATAATTTTTATATATTTGTATACCGAGTGACAACTTTCAAAGCGGAACATAGGCGAATAACATGGGAAATCAAATATTTGCAAAATTAAAAGCGTGAGCAGCCATGACATGCCAAATTCCGATGATTTTTGTTACTGTCAAATCAGGCATTTCTGATTATCAATACACAATTTCCTGAAAAGCTTGACAATGAATAATAATAATAATAATAATAATAATAGCTATAGTAATGAGGGTGTTTATTGTAAAAACATATCATGGTGCTGGCAGTTTGCGAAACGTTTGAGATTTGTCCTCAGTTAAGTACGATGATCTGATAATCAGGCATAATGCTGATTGCACATTATTAAAAAATTACAAAAATCCTCGTTTACCATGATTCTGTTTTAACATAAGACACTTTGAAGAAAAAGCAATTATAACAGTAGTGCCTGCAGTTCCAAAACAATAATAAAATTAACTATTAACAAAAAATAAATAACAACAATTTAACTGAAACAGTTACAACAAATATCCAAATAGTCCCCCATTTTGATATAAACAATATCCCAACCTATTATAAAATGTCTTTCGAACTTGTGTGAGTTGTTGGGTATTAACAAGTGCACATTCAGCAAAGATAGCCACCCTCAAAGAATTAATATTTGGGTGACGAGTTTTGTAAATTTTGTTTTTAAGGTGACCCCACAATAAGAAGTCACAAGGTGCCAAATCAGGAGATCTGGTCGGCCAATTAATATTACCACCGCGACCAATCTAATGATTAGGAAAAAAATTATCTAAACAGGTTCTTACATCCACACCAAAATGAGCTGGACACAACTTCGTCTAATGCAGGACAAACCTTATTTACCAAGAGTTCCAAATAAATTTCTGAATTTAAATTGCCAATTAATTCAAACGGTCCAATGATATGATTATTAAAAATGCCTGCCCAAATATTAATTTTCTGAAGGTATTGGGATCTCGTCGAAAGTTGTAACCTTGGGTTTTGTTGCGCCCAGTATCTTGTATTCTGTACGTTAGGTTCATTATTTAGCGTAAACCTGCACTCATCAGTAAAGCAAATCGATGAAAGAAAATGGCGATCCCAACTGGCACGTTCCATAACATCTTCACAAAATACACACCTACTCTCTTCATCTATTGCCAACAACTCTTGACGGCACTGTGGCTTGTACGGGTGGTAGTTGTGTTTTTTTAAGGATTTTTCGCACACGCTCCCGAGAAACACCACATTCTTCTGCTGCAACTCTAGTACTTGGATTGATATTGAATAACGCTAGCACCCTTTCCTCTAGTTCTGCATTAACGTGTCTTCTAACGCGTGTTACATTATAAAAATACATTGATATTGAAATATTACAAATTCAGCTGTAGCTTACTACCCGTATTTTCTACTGCTACACTTGCAGTTTCTTAAAATTTTCTTAAAATATGTTGGATTGTGCTCACGGATGGAATGGGTCGATCATCGTACTTAACTGAGAACAAATCTCGAACTCTTCGCAAACTGCCAGCACTGTAATATGTTTTTACAATAAACGCTCGTTCCTCATTACTATAGCTATTATTATTCATTTTTAAGCTTTGCAGGAAAATATGTATTGGTAATCAAAAATGTTTGATTGGACAGTAACAAACTTATTCGACTTTAGCATGTCAAAAATGTTTGATTTGACAGTAAAAAAATTATTCGAATTTAGCACGTCATGGCTGCTCATTTTGAAAATATTTAAATTATCATCTCATGATAAAAAGAGCATTTAATTAGTAGGTATTTGGTATCAGCAGGCTCAGAAAATTAATTATCTTTTGATAGACACCACTACCGTTTTTGTAGATAAAAGAGGTGAGTAGCAAACTGCAAATATGTGATTTCCCATGTTATTTGCCTATGTTCCGCTTTGAAAGTTGGCACACGGTATGTATGTCTTTTCTTATTTTGTATTTGTTATATTTTAGAGTGTTAATTATACTACATCTTTTATTTATACACAAATCTTACCTCCCATCTGTGTCATCTGTTTTTATCCATACATTTATTTGTATTTATAATATACTTTATTTATGCACCTTTTTGTTTGCCTTATATTTATATTGTATGTTTATATATTTTTTGTACACATCTTTTAGGCGTTTTGTTTAAACATTAGCGTTATTAATATTACTGGTGTTTTGTGTATAATATGTGTTTGACTGTCCAAGTATCTGTGTTAATGGCAATAAAGGTTATTATTATTCAAGTCGGACTGAGCCTAAGGGCAGAATGGGACTTTCCACTCTCTTAGATGTCCCTGCTTCCTTTCTGGACGGAAGTGGTACAGATTAATAATCCATTGTCTATTTACATAATTTATTTGCACTTTATTTGGTCGGGAATATTTACACGGTTTACCTAAAATCAAATTTATTCGAAACGGCGACACCGATTACAGGGAAGAAATAAGCAATTTGTCAAGCCAGAGAAAAAGTTTCTACGTCTGTATTTATATTACCTAGTTATGCACCGAGATGGCGACTCTATCGTACAGCTCACAATGTTAATAAAAAATGATTTAAGGCTTACCTGCGTAACTAAAACCTCCAGGGAAAATTAGACCTTGAAATTTATCCAAAGTCACAGTACCATCCAGAAGATCTTGCATTGTTAAATCCCACACTTTGAAACCTGCTCTTAAAAGAGCTGCAGCCATTTCCCGGTCACCATTTGTACCTTCTTCTCTAATAACCGCAACTCTGACAGGCACAGTGCTTTTATTTGATATTTTATCTGGATCAAAAGTAAGATTATACTTTGGTCCTGTTCGAGTCTCAAATGATGCCCACTCAGAGTCTGCACATTGTTTTATGGTTTGTTGCAATTCAAGATGGTAGCTGGTCTCTTCCCACATCTTCATCAATGGTAATACTGTACTTTCAAAACAGAAATTAATCAGATTGATTGATACCTTGGATTTAACACCATAGCCTACACTTTTACCAATCTTGAATACAGGAGCTTTATGTTTCTAAAACAAATAAATCCATTTAAAAAAAGTAAGATTACCAATAGCATGACGTCACTCATTATTAGGAATGGTTACCTACTCAAGTGGATTGAAAAAAAAGCACAATCACCCCAAAAACCACAAAAATAATAACAGAGTTATGTGCGTGTAACTTTCTGTTATTATTTTTGGCGTGATTCTGCTTTTTATTTCAACGAAAGGATATTTGATATGCAATTCATGGCGCTACAATTGTACTAATGAACTGAAAGAAAACACCTGAGATGGTGATTGTATACTCATCTAGCCCCGGTTTCCAGGGAAATACTCATCCTCGATACCCTAGACGGATTCTCCAAGCTCACCCTAACCAATCGAGATGACCCTGGCGGTGAACTAAGCGGTCTCATCTACTACGAATCTCTGGCCAGTGTCCAGCCTACAGATTGCAGAGGTTCCGTGTGTTCTACACTGCTCCGGCAGTGTTTATATAGCATACAATGGCGACTGCTCCGTCGCTATTCTCGATGGCTGCAGACAATATCAACTTCAGTAGCTTGTGTGCTGCCTCATCGACAATTACTTATACTGCAGTGACCGAAGAATATTCTCACTACACCGGCTTTAAGCACCAGCCTGCCTATGAAGGTGATTCCATAAGCAGTGACACAAAATGGCTTTCACACTACGGCTACAATAACTCGTCCAAGCACAGCCACCAGAAGAAGGCAGAAAGACCTTGCCCTAATGAGAAGCCAAATCGTTCTCGCAACACACATGCAGCGAATGCGGTCATGTCAACCTAAAGGCATCGAACTGTACTGTCTCCCAACCAACAACCATAGAATGTAACTACCTGTCTGTCAGCCGGAGATAAAAAGAGACAACAATATGAGCATTAACACCACTGTGTAATTACCGAGTTTCCAAAAAAAGGGATTCAGTCTTTGAAATTAACGTATGTTCATTACTGGTAAATTCGGATACCTCTGGTTAAATATCCTACAGGTTCTGGCCACAATTTTGCCACATTCACCATGAATATAAAATAAATTGAGAATATCACCATTAGAATATTCACTATTTTTCATTTTATAGCAATTAGATAATGCACCTTATATAAATAGCAATATAACTAATAACATTGCTTCCTGTGTACCACTACGATTGTTTACACACTTTTGACACATAATGACAAGAGCTTTTTTATATTTTTAAGACAGTTGTCAAACTCATAGCCTACGTTCTGAATGCAGATTCCTATTTATTATTTGTGATATATCTTTCAATGTATGCTTCTTAAAAACTACTACTTGTTTTTTTTCTCTAAAGGCATCTAAACTGACGTATTGTCATATAGTCATCTTGTTGAATTATTCTCAATATTGGCATTATAGAATTTAGTTGTGAAACCTTCTTTTCTGTTTTATTTAAAGAAACAGTAATAACAGGAAAACTATCGCAGATAGGTATAGGGTATGCTATATCTAGTCGACGTAAAATTAAATTTTCTATCCAAATATGTAAAAATATACAGCGCGTTCCATTAGAAAAAAATTAGTTTTGGATCTTTGAAGTTTTCCTGAGTTGCCATTAAATTTTGAACATACTGTACAAATAAGATCAGTTATCCTTATACTTTTACAAACCTAATATCTGTACCAGCGACTAATAAAATTTTACTTCTTAATTATCAAAAGTAAATGACAACAAATGGCTTCAATATTTCAATGCAAATGAATAAACATTTTAAAAAATCTCAATAACTTTGAAATAATTGAAGGTAGATAACGATAGTTGACAGTGTGCACAGAATTTTACTACACACCAAATATCTTAAAATATACAGGCTGTCTCATTTAAAATAACAAAGTTGTTCCAGTTATGGTTAAACCGGAAGTGATATCGAAAATTATTTAACCTGGCAAGAGCGTATGTCTTGAATATGAATGCAAATTTTCAGAATTGAAATACGTTAATAACTAGAAAAACGTCTAACCAACGCATTTCGTGGGGTACCTGTACATATATATATATATATATATATATATATATATATATATATATATATATATATATATATATATATATATATATATATATATATATATATATATATATATATATATATATATATATATATATATATATATATATATATATATATATATATATATATATATATATATATATATATATATATATATATATATATATATATATATATATATATATATATATATATATATATATATATATATATCTTATACTGTACACAGTGTGTATTTTAGACCTGTAAATGAGAATAGGCAATAAAGCGTAGTTATTATTATTATAAGTGTACAACAAAGCTTTTTGGAAGACACCGTGGAAAAAAACATCCTATTTAATAAAGATTTTTAAATATCTGTTCAAGTATTTATAGTAGTAATACTACGAAATTAAAAGTTTTAAAGTCAAACCCTTGTTCTGAAAAGTATCACCATTCAAGAGGCTATATCTCAAAAAGTGTACTTTAGTCATATTTTTACCTCGGGAATCAAGTAAAACATTGTTCTAACCGTTTACGGATATCTATATAAAAAAGAGAAAGAGATAGATTAAAATATACAAATAAAAATTCTACACTTTACTGCCTAGTGTAGTTTCAAGTCTTCTGATTATTAAGTCAAAGTCTCGTATGAAATTATAGAACACTTTACCTTAATACTGGATAAACTAGATACATAATTTAGACATTACCTCAAAAACAGATAGGCAATGTGCTACATCACTGTCCAAAACTTCCAGTACCCATCCAACCTCTTCTGAGAATAGTACTGGTATCGGTTTACCTTGCCTGTGGTTGATACTAATGTCGATTCCACTCATTCCAGCGAAGCACATTTCTAGTAAGCAAGTGATCAATCCACCATCACTCACATCGTGACCTGCTTGTATAGCGTCATCTCTTATCAATTCCTGTGTAGCAAGGAATGCACCTTTCAGTTCATCAGGACATTGTACATCAGGTACGATTTTCCCAAGCTGGTTGTACACTTGAGCTAGAGCTGTACCTCCTAATCTATTATTACCATGAGATAAATCCACAAATAAAAGTGTACCCACTCCTCCCATAGCAGGTACCTTCAGATCTGGTGTGACAACTTTCCTAACATCAGGACATGCTACATATGTTGAGATTACAAGTGTTCCAGGTGCTTTTATTGTTTTTGAACCAACCTTAGCTGCCATACTTAAAGAGTCTTTACCTCCATCTATTGCTATACCTAATTGGGACATGATTTCACACATTGCATTACATGTATCATACAGTAGTGCACCCTCTCCTGGAAGTTTGGCAGCCCACATCCAGTTACCACTGCATTTTATGTCTCTTATATCGGAAATTACAGCAAACACCAAATTGGATAAAGCCTCTGCAACTGTCATTCGAGCACCTGCTTCAGGACATAGTAAACCCTTGATGGGTTGTTCTCCAATTGAAGATGCGACACCTTCCTGATAAACAAAAAAAAAACTTGTTACATAACATTTAAGCAAGTATTAAAATTGTTTAAGTTTCTTTTTTATTAACAATAATTTGACGTTAACTGGTGTACAGTGTTGGCAAGTTTATCTGCTACAAATACATGGAAAACAGCTGCAAATATTGTAAAAAAAAGTAGTAGAGTAAGTACATGTCCAATATTTATGGTTCAGCTTTCTGAAGTTGTGGTTTACAAGCCAAAGTTTTAAGCAAAGAAAAGAGTAGTTTGTTGTCTTGGAGTAAAAAGTGAAGTTAATACAGTTGTAAACATGAGGAAACTAAGTGTAAATGACATTCAACACATATTCAGAAAAGAACTTGAAGGGTTCCAAAGTTGTTGGATGCAAAACTATAGCAAACAAATGCAAGACCTGCAAGTCAGCATGAAATACATGTTCGATCATTTTGAAAAGTAGCGTCAACATTATGTGGAAGTAGTAAAAACAAATAAAAAACTAATGAAGATGAATAATGAACTGCAAATAAGAGTGGAAGAATTAGAGACCAGAATTAATCACTTGGAGCAGTGTGAAAAGATAAATAATACTGTGATTTCAGGGATAGCACCACAAACAGGAACCACAGGGGAAACAGTTGGGCAGCTGTTTACTGCAAAAAATTTGGACACAAAAGAAAATGAAATAAGCTGATACAGAAGAAAAAAAGGTAATTTAAGTGAGCCAATTGTCATTAAATGTGTATCACCAAAAGCAACACAAAAAATGTTGGCTCAGAGCAAGAAAATCAGAAGCAGCTTTACCAGTGATTGTCAATTTAATGGGGGAATATAGATTTATTTATATAAATGAAGAACTCACCAAATTTAATCAAGATCTTTTCACCAAAATTAGGGAATTCAAAAAGATACACGACTGTAAGTATGCATATTGTATGAATGGAAAATGTTATTTATAAGAGATTTGCAAAACTATGTAGTTAAAGTTCATTACAAATTTTTAATTGTCAATTATAGAGGAAAAATATTTTAAGCTAAATCCATGTTCAAACAGTAAAAATTCAGCATGCTTTATACAAATATTAGGAGTATAAGAAATAAAATTGATGGCATAGTACTAATTGTAAATAGTCTTGCTGACAAACCAAACATACTTGTATTTACAGAATCATGACTTTAAGCAATTGAAACCAAATACTATAATATTGATAGTTACAAAGGTGAACATTCATGTAAAGAAACCTATGGTGATGGGATATATGTATACATTGATGAAAAAAGTTCATATACAGTTGAATTAAAAAGAAAGTAGTAAATAAATGCAACTGGTTAATTTTAAAATTCCATAACATTAATATGAAATTAAGTGCTGTTTATAGACCACCAAATCTGAATTATAATATTTTTATAAATGACCTAGAAAATATTATATGGCAAGTAAAAAATGAGTTGGTGATGTAAACATAAATATATTTAAAAAATGAAAAAAGCTATGTACGTGGGTTTGTTAAACACTTATGGATATCAAGTTATTAATAAAAAACAACCAACAAGAGAGACAACACTGCTAAACTCATTGATCATGTTGTTATGAGCAATCAAAATATCAGATCAGCATAAAATTCTCTGTATCCAGTACCACTGACCATGCTATTCAGAAAATACAATTTAATGACATTCAATTAGATTATAAGAAAATTAGAAAAGAGGTAAAGCATTTAAGTATTGAAAAGTTTAAGAGTGGGGTAAAAGAAGTATTGTTACAAACAAACATATGTAATTTTTCACATATAATAGAAATTATGCTAAAACAAAAAGAATGAGATGTTATATAATAAATTTTAAAAACATCCAAATAATGGGCATATAGCAAGTGAATAGCGGTGGGGTGTCCACAGGGGAGCATTCTTTCTCCCCTGCTCTGGTGCCTAGTCGTGGACGGCCTGCTAGGGAGGCTCTTGAGAGGGGAGTATGAGGTACAGGGCTATGCGGACGACATTGTCATCATAGTCCGAGGAAAGATTACACAGTCAGGGGTGGGAGCGCATACACACAGCACTGAAAGTGGTGGAAAGGTGAACAGTTGGCCAAGGGCTCGGGGTGAGTCCCGAGAAAGTAACCATCATACCGTTTACGAGGAGGAGGAAGTGGGAGACCCACAGAACTCTCTCTCTCTCTCTCTCTCTCTCTCTATACGGTAGAAACATCCCAATGGCCAGCGAGGTATAATATCTTGGGGTCGTATTGGACTCTAAGCTAACCTGGAATGATTACGTTGAAAAAATACTGCGTAAGGCAGTTATGACCCTAGCCGCCACCAGGCGGCTATATGGAAAAACTTGGGGACTAAGACCTAGTATGGTCCACTGGCTGTACACAAGGGTCAGACCATCGTTAACATACGTGACACTGGTCTTATGGCCTAAGATCAAACAATCCAGTGCCAAACAGAAACTAGGCAAGATTCAAAGGATGGCTTGCCTCGGAATCACAGGGGCCATGACTTCAACCTCAACAGCCACCATGGAGGTGTTGCTGGATCTGCCCCCCCTACACTTAGTTATCATTGGGTAGGCCAGGCTAGGACTATACAGACCAGCCTGCAAGATGGACTGAAGATCAACCAAGGCTGCAGGGGCTACTGCAAAATTCAGGAGATCATGAAGGAGCCCATGCTTGAAATGAGGTCAGACTTCGTGAGGCCGTGAATCTGCAGGGAAAACAAGTTTACAGTGGTAATCCCCGACCGCAAGACATGGCGGGGGACACGCCAGGCCTACCAGTAGACGCGCTCGTCTGGTTCACGGACGGATCGTGGGCAGGCGTTTATTCGGAAGGACCGAGGGTAAGTCACAGTATTTCCTTAGTGGCGCATACAACGGCCTTTCAGGCCGAAATGTATGCCATCTTGCACTGTGTACGAGAGAACAAGAGGGGCTACATCAACAAGCAGATCCTCATAGCCACAGACAGCCCTTAAGGCCCTAAGTAGCCCATGGGTAAATTCCAGGCTGGTAAGTGAATGCGGAGACGAGACGAGCGACCTGGCTGGGCAGAATGAGGTCACCCTCATCTGGGTGCCGGGTCACTTGGCGGCCAAAGGCAATGAAGAGGCTGACAGTCTCGCGAAGAGAGGATCAGCAGAACCATTTATGGGACCAGAACCGGTCCTGGGCGTGACGAAGAGCACTGCCAGGGTATCCATTAAGTGCTGTATCAGAAACAAACATAAGGTGTACTGGGCAGACTTTTCAGGGCTCAGACATGGGAAATCAGTAATTGGGGGACCCGGTTCAAAGAGAGCTGTGGAGCTGCTAGATCTTAGCAGAGGACAGCTCAGGAACATAACAGGACTCTTGATGGGACACATGGCTGTCAAGAAACACCTGAATAAAATGGGGCGGTTCGAGGGGGACCTGGCATGCATACTCTGCGGCGAGGGAGAGGAGTCAGCCCAGCACATCTTGTGCAAGTGTAAAGCTCCGGACCGCAAAAGACAACTGCTCTACGGACAGCCTAGACCGGAGACAGAGCAATATAAAACTTCGCCTTACTAACTGCTGTGCAGACTAGTTCAAAGCACAGTGATTTTGGAATGGGTGGAGTAGAAAAGACAAAGGGCATGCACAATAAGCTAAAGGCTGCGGTGCTATCGGGGCAGCAAAGACGCAGACGAGCCCTAAGCGAGAGAGAAAAAAAAAAGTGAATTAAAAAAAAATAAAAGATAGGTGCAATAATCTGAGGAAATCCTTAAAGAAAAAAAAATTGTTTAAAATAAATTGGAGGGTTCAATTGGAGATGAGCGAAAATCTTTACAATAAATAAACCATATGTTAACAAATAAATTTACTAATGAAGATAACAAACTTGATTATTTCTTAATTGATCGTAACAAAATCTCCAATGATCAATAAATGGCCAATAAGTTAAATGACTATTTTATAGGGGTACAAGATTGGCCAAGAAGTTAAAGCGGATGAAACTGGTCAAAGTGTACAATTTGATAATCAGGCTGAAGAAAAAACTATATATCTTAAACCTTGTGGTGAGGAACTCATGGCAATTGTAAATTACCTAAATGATAATACAGCTCCTGGACATATACTAAATGGACAAAACGGTTTCCAGTTATAGATAGAGTATATAGCTTCTAAAGTACTTGACAGTGATATAATTTAGGTTAACCTCAAAATTATATGTAATTTTATAAGTACACTCGGAGAACCCAAATCACCACAAGACATATTTTAAAGACCTGACAATCGTTTCACTAACAAAGTTAGCGTCATCACAGGATGAAAAATTCTAACTACTTTCTACTACAACACCATCTATTTATATTGCTTCTTAGGTAAAGAACGATACCGAGAGGGAGATTTAAAACGCAGGCACATTTGCTGTATACTGTATCTTCATTGCTGGACGAGGCTATTCAATTTCCTTTATTGCTTTACCTGAGAGCTTTCGGAATGTTTATCTGATTCAAAGACAGAGCATAAACAGAGGACTGGAGATCAGTGGCGCGGCTCGATTTAAGGAACTTGTGTTTTTTATTACTCTAGAAATATAAATGCTCTCATACGCATCAAGCATCGCTTGCTGTCTAACATTTTTGATAAGTCTCAGATTTTCCTTATCAACATTTAACTTATTAAAATGATAGACAGCAAGCGATGCTTGATGCATATGAGAGTATTTATATTTCTAGAGCAATAAAAAACAAAAATTTCTTAAATCGGCTGCGCCACTGATCTCCAGTCCTCTGTTTACGCTCTGTCTTTGAATCAGATAAACATTCCGAAACCTGTCAGGTAAAGCAATAAAGGAAGTTCAATAACCTCGCCCGGCAATAAAGGCACAGAAAATGTGCCTGCGATTTAAATCTCTCTCTCTCTCTCGGTATCATTATTTACCTAAGAAGCAATAGAAATAGATGGTGTTGTAGTAGAAAGTAGTTAGAATTTTTCATCCTTTGATGATGCTAACTTTGTTAGTGAAACGATCGTCAGGTCTTTAAAAGATGTGTTGTGGTGATTTAGGTTCTTCAAGTGTACTTATCAGTGCTCCTCACAGGTTCCAATCTTGACCTAATGTGATTTTATGTTATCAATTGTAGAACTTGTACACATGCACTGTTTTGAGTTAGTAAATGAAGAATATTGAAAAAAAACTTGGCAAATGATAAACCATGTTTTAACAAATACATTTACTAATGAAAACAATAAGAAACTTGATTATTCATTAATTGATCGTGGCAAAATCGCTAATGGTCAAGAAAAGGTCGATAAGTTAAATGACTATTTTATAGATGTGGTGTACAAATTGGTCAAGAAGTTAAAGATGAAACTGGTAAAAGTGTACAATTTGATAATCTGGCTGAAGAAAAAACTACATATCTTAAACCTTGTGATGAAGAAATCCTTGCAATTATAAATGACCTAAGTGATAATACAACTGCTGGATTTTTACTAAATGGACAAAACAGTTTCCAGTTATAGATAGAGTGTATAGTTTCTAAAGTACTTGACAGTGATATAATTTAAGTTAACCTCAAAGTCGTATGTAATTTTATGTTATCAATTGTAGAACTTGTTACTAGTACACATGTACTGTTTTGAGTTCATAAATAAAGAATATTGAAAAAAAATATGTTTGTAGCACAAGGCATCATACAACTTAACTATGAGTGAGGTAGGCACAGAAGCGCCATCTTTTGAGAGCACAGCAAGACACCACTTCTATTTTACCATTTCATTATAGAGTTCACTGCTCAAAGCAACCATGAATAGTGGTGTGTGGCTCTTCCAGATATGACAAACTAGTGAAGCATAATATACAGATACATAACTATTTATATGTACTTTACTTACATATCCAAAATGTGACACAGTAGTAACAGCAACATCTGCAACAGGTGTATGTAGTGGTCCAACACACTGTTGCTGTGCTATCAGGCCAGTGACACATCGATCTACTTTGTTTGTTAGGTATCTTTTACTACATACAGAAGGAAGCCTTAAAACACGTTCCAAAGCTTGGTAAACTGACAAAGCATCAGGCAATGTTAATTCTTTCAAAAGAAGGGCTTTCCTTTCTAAAATGAAATTCTTCTGGGGCATTTTACCTAAAAATAACGGATTTAAATAAAGTTCACAAAAATTGGTATTTACACAAAATACTTTTAAAAAAATGCAACTTGGAAAATATACATAACAAATCAAATTTCACCAGTAATAGCTCTCCAGTAACAAAATATGTAATGGTTTGGCAATTTCATTTGTAGAAAGAATCATGTAACATCATGTTTCTGTAATATTAGAATTCTAAAAAATGACATAATGACATCAATTTTCAACAAGATGACCATTATATTTAAAAATGACACCGCTGACACCTAAATTTACTGTTTCCTTTTAATATGTGTATTGTCTTAGGCTTCTCCAAGGATTTCGATACTGCTAAGCTACGCTATATAATTTCAAAAATTGAGAGAATGGGTAAAAGAGGAAATTCATTACACATAATCAAGCCTTTGCTTACAGACTGAAGATCGAAGTTGTGGGTGATTGTTCTGATCTGGCTGATGTTTGCCTTGGAGTACCTCAACGGCCTGTGCTTGGGCCATTTTTGTTTACAATGTATGTAAATGATTTGGCTCAGCATATCACTCAAAGTTTTATTGCAATGTATGCTCATGACACAAAAAATAAGTGTGTCAGCCAAGGACGCTGATGTACTTGGCAAGATTTTACGTTATGTTATGGATGAGTTCTCCAGTTGGTGCCAACGCAATATAATTTTTGTTGTCCAGAAGAGGCACACACGTTCTTACCCCTGAACAACCGAGGTTCTTAGAATTTATCTTAAAACACATAAATTTCTTTGTAGAAGCTATTTCGCTTGATTATCTTAGGAATGATCAAATCTGAGTTATGACAGTCTTCGTTGAAAAAGTTGAAATTTTGAGGTTCTCACCACATAATGTTTATTTTGTGCCTGATTAACCATTATTTAATTCTAATGCAGATAATTTGTAAATATAATTTTACCTAGAACATGAGCCAGTTCCAAATTAAATGGTGTAGCTGATATTTTTTCGTCAACAGACAGCACCATTTTTCCACTATCAGTGACTTCACCCACTATATTAACCGGACATCTCTCCCTTTCACAAATGCTTTTGAGACAGTTAAGATTTTCTTTAGTACACAACAAGGCATTATTTTCTTGGTATTCTGCACCCCATAATTCCAGAGTGTTTATAGTAGGATCTCCTAACTCAAATCTGTTAGCAAAAATAATTCCTCCAACTGGGTCCACCAATTCTTTTAAGACATTTCCATTGCCTCCAGCACCTTGGTCATGAATGCTAACAATTGGGTTATTTTTTGCTAATTCTATACAGGCTCTAACGACACGATTTAGTTTTTGTTCCATTTCAGCATCACCTAAGGAAAAAAAAGCATATCAAGTTTTATTTGTTTATTCACATCTATATAACAGGAAATATGTTTGTGTATACTTAAAGTTAATATATTATAGACAGAGAAATCAATATCAATTATTTAAGTATCTTCATTCCATGTCCCAATATCTTGATGAAATGTTTAATCTTGCTCCTACTGATGTCACCAAGATTTCCAGGAAGCGATTTTACGTTTTCGTGTTCATTTGAAATCGACGCGGTCTTGAAATAAACACTGAAAAGTATTGCAGCATTTATTGACAAACCAGTGTTGATTTCGAGGTATCAGACAATGAATCACGCACGGATTTGTTTGGAAATGACTGGCGGTACATGTTCACGTTTCCGTTTTCATTTCAAAGAGCGCCTTGGTACTGAACACGGACACGTTACACAAAAAAGGACAACACATTCGTATGTGGCCTATTTTTTTTAATAAAATTAGTCATCACAAAAAGGACCGCATAACTTACGTTTAGAGCAATCGAACAAAATTGTGTTAAATATTCTAACAATATAAAAACGATTTAACCAAATTAACTTTTATTTGTATACTTTATATGAATATAAAATAATGAAGAAAAAATTGTTAAGTAGTAGGTATAGCCTACTTTACTAATTTTTTATTTGTTTTTATTATGGAGCATTGTTGACAATACCTATTGAAATTAATGATCGCCCTGTAAAATGTGGCGATTAATGTTCAAATTGCAGAACATCAAAAACGAAACATTTTGTATTACTTTTAAAATGTTTTAATCAATCTTTGGGGGTTTTCTACCTACACACAGAACAAAGAATAGGTACCGAGTTATATATAATTTATTTGTCGCTAACATACCTATATTTAACTAAATATTATTTTCACAAACAAATCAAAATAATTTTCATGATGTAGGAAGGTAAGTACTAATGTATTTTTGCAACATTCTTCATGACGGTCCCATAAGTTTAATAAATAAGTACCTAACTTCTTATTTTCTTTCACTTTGTCATTATTTAGCAAATTTGACATATTTATTTCTGCTTAATGCATTAATTTTGCAAACATTACACTGCGAAATCTCTTCATGACGGTTTGCCGATCTTCTTTTCCAACTTCATCTTCGTTTTGCCACAACCAACTCCACAATGCCTAATTGACATGAAATATGCAGAGCAATAATCTACTATTAGGAAATACCTCCCTTAAGGCGTTCCTCTCCGCACTGCTATCGTCTGTCATTATTAACCCTGGTTGAAAAGTCTTGTTACATGTCTCTTCAAAAAATGATTTTGCTGTTTAAAAGACAATAGTATAATTGTCCTGTGATTGACTGGTATGTAGACTAACAGCCAAAGGTAAAGCACCAACCTTGGTAGCAACGAACAAAAAAGTCACACACGTGTTTGTCTGGTCGCATGATCCGCTACTGTCAATGAATATCATTTCGTCAGCCAGCCCCGCAACAAAAACCGTTTGCATTATTGGAGTAATTAAAACGCGACTAATGGTGTCCTCTACAATACACATTTTAACATTAAGATCTAGTACTTCTGGCTGTTTTCTTTTTAAAATGCCCACTATATCCATTTTGTCTCTACTACCGTAATTTTTGAGCCGCCCTGTTCATATAAATGGGTAACCTGACGATTAAGAGGATTTTTTGAGTATTAGACTATACTTTATATGCATCTTCCTTACTATTCTTCATGATGCTAAACTCGTGATACGATTTAGCTTCTGCAGCTGTCATTCCCGCATTAAAATAGGATATGAATATCTGTTTTGTGTCTCCAGAGCAACGCAATAGTCTTAAAGATTGTGCTACGTTTATCCTATGGGAATGATCGAAATTAATGTCTATAGTGGCATTTAAACCACTCTTTAATAGAGGCGAATTTTTCAAAGTACATTATGTTATTTTTAAAAACTTAATATTTATATTTGCCCTATAATCTAAATTACTATTTACTCCTTTTGTCTTGTTTTTCGATTTGTTTTTTTCTGCAAGTTGACAAACGTATACTTTTCGGAACTCGTAAGGTACAGGTTTTGGGAATCGACACATCATTATCCAATTTGTCTTTGTTCCTAAAGAAAATGCACTAACTAAACAACTACATTGTTCATCATAAGTTCCGGTGTAAAATAACGCCCATTGCATCCTGCAAACATAACTCACCGAAGAGTGTTCTTCGAACTTTAAAATTTTAAAGTCTTTAGTGTGTTTATGAAGGAAACTTTTAAAATGTTCGATGACTTAACCGGTAAATTTAAAACTGCGATAACCACAAACAAAACGGAAATAAAACAATTTTAATCAGCTGTTGTTACAGCTGACCAATTGCCACAATCGGGAAATTTATAGCGAAATCCATTGGGACAATCAGTGCGCGCACTGGGTTTATTTCTAATTCTTTTGTATATTTTTAACAAAGGATAGAAATTACATCGGGTGCACACTGGACTTGCCAATGGTTCTCGCCATTAGTAAGCAACATTTAAGAAACAGTATATAACCATTTCGTCCTTAAAATCAACACGGTTTTGGATGTGAACAAATGCGGCTTGTTTACAAACAAATCCATGTGTGGTTCATTGTCTGGCGCCTCGATATCAACACGGGTTTGCCAATGAATATTGCAATACTTTCCTGTGTTTATTTCAAGACCGCGTCGGTTTGAATTGAACACGGAAACGTAAAATCACTTCCAGGAAAGTAGTCAAGATGAGAAGGAGAAAATGAAGTTTAAAACACATGCTACAGCCTACATTTTTAAATTTTAGGGCGAACAATAGAACGAGCATTTGGGTAAAATATTTCCTTTTAATTTTTGAATGAATGAACAATATGAATTTTTTTTACTAATAATTGCAACTTTTGAATTTTGAAAAAATTCTTATTTTTTAATAGGCTTTATTTATGAACTCAAAGCGGTACTTTGTATTCGTAACAAGTTCTACCTTCAGTCTTTTATTAAATAATTACAATATCTGAAATTTTCCCGAGGTTTTTGATAATTACAATAATATGTGAGAACATTCTTTTTTCAGAATATTTGTTTCCGAATGTTCTAATAACATTTAAGGAATTTCAAACTTCAATCTTGAATATTCTGAGTACATTCCTTCAATCACATCCTAAGAAAATTCTTCATCAATATACTGAGAATATTTGAATAGATTATTATTCCGAATATTCACTTAGAATGTGCTTGAGATGTCCCTATAATATTATATAACTTTAAAGTTTAATGAAAAATATAGATGATGATTCCAGTATAGTGGTGAGAATTATAATAGTAACTATTGTGCATATTTGATTCTGTTACCTGTCTATGTTAAACACATCCGAAAATTGTATATTTAGGCAATCCCTTCTTTAGACATAGAGCGCATGTCCATGCCGCCGAGAAGGGAAAATGGCAAGATGGCCGACAGACGTAAATGGAAATTGATGTTAACATGAATGGTGTGGGGTCAATGTTGAATAAGGTTATATTCCAACATAATTAATTAAAAATAATAATGTGACGTGAACACGGAGAACAGTGTGTAATTGCAAACATAGATCCAGCGTACAGAAGCAACTAAAACATGGTGTCAGGTTATAAAGAACTAAAACGCACCCAGTAAAGAAACAAGTTTTGAAGCATCTCCTGTAGTTGACACTGACGATGGGTTCGCCAATTTTGCTTGAGACTGGATCATCTTACGAATTAGGTACACCTACATTGTATAATATATAATTAAAAAATTGTGTTATGTTCAATAGTTCCTAGGTCATATAATATAAGCCACCACACCATTTGGTGTCGATGGACTGATGCGGACTGGAAAAGTGCAAGAATACTGCAAATCTATAGAATTGCCTAAGCAACATCTCAGACTTTTTACTCCTGTGGAAGAAGTTAATGTTGTGAGAAGTATCACTATAAAGTGCAGAAAATGTGGACCTGAACATATGCTTGGAAGATGAATGTACAAGAAAACTTGCAACCAGAATATCCAAGCTGTTGATTGGGATATGGAAATAGCTTTAGAAGTAAAAATCAAGCCGCGGGAGCAGAGCAGAAAGCAACCATACAAGGGAAGGGTCAAAAGGTCCGATCGATGACTTTCAGTTGTAGTTTTGTGTAAGTGCAAGTGAGTGTGATTTTGTGGCATGTTCTGTCCAATTTACTTGTATTCTATAAAAGTGTAAGTACTATTATGTCATGCAATTCTTTTAATGTCACACTGAAAGCCTCTAGGATCAATAGTCCAGCCAAATTTAAAGTTATTTCAGTGGGGTAATCACAACTGCGATTATTCATCTCGGAAACTTTGTTTTTGGCTATTAAATTTTCTGGCAACTCCAAGAACTGTATCTTTATTTATTATATTTTTATGTTATTGAAACTTTAATTGTTTTATTAATATTTTATTCAGACATTTCTTTGTATTTGTTATAAGTACATTATTAATCTGAATAAATGTGCAATACTCGAGTTGTTAACTTATTAGGTATCTGAACTTGAGTTTACAGGTGTGTGCAGCCACTGGATCAATATTGTAACCTACACAAGGGTGAGTGATTGAAGTTCAAATTCTAGCATATATGGCCTGTTGGGCTTGCTTATACGAAAATATATAAAAGTCCAGTTAAATGGTAGAAAATCAGTAAATTTTGAAGATAAATCCAATATTTCATATCTTTGCATTTTCTTAATTTCTGTATCATTCAAAAAATGTATACAGGATGTTTCGCATAAGAACCGACACAGGGCAGGGGCATGCAGGTAAATGTAAAATATGGTGATTTAATGCAACTTACCCCTATACTAAGTTGCACCCCTGAGAAGTTATAGGCCTTCAAAGTGGTGTTTCAAATTTCGAAAAAATCAATATCTCTGTAATACTTTAACTTAGAAAAACCAAATTTAATACCAGTTTTGAGTGTACCAAGAGCATTTTAATCAATGGTAAGTAGAGTTCAATTAAGGCATTTTAAAGAGCTGATTAGGCGTGATGCACCCTTAAAATGTCAGAATTTTTTAACAGATTGGTGAATTTAAGAAAATATTACTTCATTTTATGAGGAATTTAACTCTAAAACTTTGTTACTCCTGTTATTTTCAAAAAAATTTGTTGTTTTTAAGAAAAACACGAATAAATAAAGAAACATATTTTATCAATCTTACTAAAAATCATCGAAAATTAACTATTTGCCAATAAACTTATGTATAGGTCAAATTTGACAATCAGGCAAAAAGTGTGAATAAGTATAATTTATTAGAAAACAAACAATTCAAACAACAGAAAAAAAATGCCATCGATAAGTTATAGAAATTCTTCAACATGATAATTTCATGGCATCTATTGAATTTTTGATGATTTTAAGTAACATTGATAATATATGTGTCTTTAGTTATTCGGGTTTTTCTTGAAAACGACAAAAGTTTTTTGAAAAATAAGAAGAGTAAAAAAGTTTTAGAATTTGCTTCCCCATAAATTGAAATAATAATTTTTTAGATCCGCCAATAGGTGAAAAAATTCTGTCACATTTTATGGGTGCATCACCACTATTCAACCCTTTGAAATGCTTCAATTGAACTCTACACCCCAACGATCATTGTTCTGGGTACACCCAAAATGTGTGCCGAATTTGCTTTTTCTAAGTTGAAGTATTACTGATATATTGATTTTGTTCAGAAATTTAAAACCCCACTTTGAAGGCCTATAACCTAGTAAAGGGTAATTTTCGTTAAATCACCATATTTTAGGTTCCCCTACATGCCCCTGGTCTCTGTCTGTTCTTATGCGAAACACCCTGTATGTCTTTTAAAAAAACGAAATGTTCCCATTAGTATATATATATATATATATATATATATATATATATATATATATATATATATATATATATATATATATATATATATATATGAACATTTTGAGAAGATTCATTGAATGTTCGTGGAATATTTTCAGAACATACTGGGAGCTCCTAAGAATATTATAAATAACATTCTAAGAATCTTATTAGTATGACAGAATCTGTCCTATTCTCATGTTCATAGAATGTTCTATGAATATATATTGTACCTTGTGAGAATGTTCTGGGGATGTTTGAATATTCTTTCGAAACATTCCTGGTAAATTCTCAGAATGTGTCTGTGCTGTCTGGGTTAATGGCTCTTGCAAATTTTTCTGGTTGTTGTATGGTCCTTAGTTCTTCAGGAATAGTCTCATATGATCTTATATTTCTAATCATTACACTGTTGAGCTTTACGTTTGCTCTTGATGCTACTGAATATGGGTCTCCCTGTTGCCTGATTGATTTTAAATGCAGTTCACTGCTTTTTATCACTTTAATGTTTGTTTTTATTTTGTTATTCACTATGTGATGTATTAATTTGCACTCCTCCATTTTTACGATATTGTTAATTTGTAGTCTTCAGCCTTTTATACAACTGTTTTGTTGAATAGTACCACCTTAGACCATATAATATCTATAATATTCGATTTTGTATTCTTTGCAGTTGCTGTAGTTCTGTTTTTGGGAAAGCTGCCCAAATGACCATCTTAGGTGTGGCTCTATTAAGGCATTATACATAAGTCTCTTCAATTTTTCTGACAAGTAATATTCACACCTCCTAAAAGCACCCGTGTAGCTAGATATTTTTTTCTTATGTTAATCAGATGTTCTTTACAGTTCAACTGGTTATCAACTATAATTCCAAGGCATTTATAGCTTCATACAGATTTCATTACCTGATTGGTTTTTTAAAATATTTATGTCCTTTATACATTTGCCCTTTTGTGCAAACATTATATATACAGTTTTAATAATGTTTAACCTTAAATTGTTGCTTAACAACTAAATATAGTAGTTCTGCAGGTCGTCATTTATCATCCTTTCTAATTAATCTTGACAACAATGACAATTCGTACCTTTTTAGTTTTGAAAATGATATCCGTCATCTTATGCACGACATTGGGGTTTGTGGTTGAACATTCGGAGGCGGGTTGAGAGCAGAATTGCCGGCGAACAACGAGGCAAAAAGTTCAGCCTTGCCCAGGGTGGTAGAAACAATTTCATCCCCTGAAACAAGAGGTAGGAACGTGCTCTTGCAGAAATTATTCCCAATAGATTTAGCAAGACTTCGGAAAGATTTGCTGCTGTTGGAGCTTGAGAGGACTTTGTTTTTAATGTGGTTATTAAGAGAGTTTTTTGCCTTAGAAAGAATGCGGTCAAAGCGGTTTCTTGTGTCGTTAAATGCTTGACGGTTTCCTTGACTGGCATTTAGTAGAAGCGTTTTGTGAGCTTTGACCTTTTCAAGTCTGGCCTTGTCACAGGATTTACAGAACTAGGGCTTTTGAGTGGCTGAAGAGGTTTTCTGTGTACGTGGAATAAATAATTCCATGACCGCTTGGATAATTTCGGTGACGTTTTGTAAGATATCAGAGGAGTCAGGATGAGAGAAGCAGACAGAAGCCCATGGGAATGAGGAAAAGTAATTCCGCATTTTGTCCCAGTTCGCGGAGTTGAAGTGCCAAACGATATGTGGGTGTGATGACTGTGTGACCTCGGGTTGTACTGCGCAGGAAACAGTGACCATGCCGTGGTCTGAGCAATCAAGGGGGGTGGTGACTAATGTCTTATAGCATTCAGGTTTTGTAGTAAGTAGGTTGCTGAACCATATTGCTAAAGAATTGCTGACTGAAAAGGCCTCCGCTGCTCTCCCTTGTGGATTGGTTTTTGAAGATCCTAGCCATTCCTTATTATGAACATTGAAGTCACCAAGAATAATGACCTCGGAGGAAGGATATTCAGAAATCAGATAGTCGTTTTTTTCAGAAAGGTAGTCGAAGAGCTGGACAAAGTTGTTGTCAGAAGGTGACCGGTAAATGCAACAGATGAATTTAATTGCAGCCCTGAGAGAGAGAGTTTCATCCAAAGTATGTATTTTCTTCCAGCTTCTAAATTGGGGAGTCTGATGCAGGGTAGCTTGCTACGGATGTATGCGCACACACCTCCATGCAATCTAAAGGAAGTAAGGAGCTCATACCCCGGGAAATTGAGGTGATTAGTGGCTGTTTTGGCACTGATTTGGGTTTCAGTGAGGAAGAGGAGTTGGGGCTTATTAGCCTGGAGGAAATGGTGAATGAAGTTCAGGTTAGAATTTAGGCCACATATATTCGAGAAAGATATGTTAAATCTTGATGCCGGCGCCCCCTGCACACCCCTCTCCCGGAGATCCGAATAGAGGGGCATTTTATCTCCGGAATCTTTTGTACAAGGAGGAGCCATCATAATTTTTGTTTATAAGGGAAACTGACTCATACATCAGAACCGGAAACGTCCATTGGGGCTTCACCTGCCGCTTGATGTAAGGGGTGGTACCTCCTCGGGTGTGAAAAAAATCCTTTACAATCACGTAAAGGAAAAGTCCACTACCACCTGCCAAATGATTGTGAATATTCAACTGTTTTGGCTCATTGTGAAATAAGGCATGTTGAAACCAGTGTTTTCCACAGGCAATCTGCAATTATTCTCATAAATTCTAAAAATTTACGTTAACAATCGCCTTCGAACAGATCCATCATAATGTTGTTACTGAAAAAGGTTTTAGGAGGCTAGGATATATAAGAAAAATAATTATGTGATTGCTAAATGGCTCCGTCATGTCTCAATGTGTCCCACCAGCTGTTAAAAATATGCATCAGTGAAATATCCTAAAATTACGTTATCGACTCAATGAGACCAATAACGAGTTTAAAGCGCGGTTACCGAGTTAAAGGAGCCGTAACTTCGCTCCCTTTCGCAGCATTCAATGCCTGTAAAGTTAAATGTCGAAGTATTTTTGAGCAAAGAAGTTCGAGCTATTTTGGCGAATTACATATTTTGAACTTCGAACTACTTCCAACATCGCTAGTGCGCACATATTTTCGAACCGAAGGTTCGGTTCGAGTTAGGTTCGAAATTTCGAAGCTTTGCACACCTCTACTTACTATACCTAAAGACTTTAGTTTTGGAAATATTAACACTTATAATCGCATACCTTGATTCATGTAGGGATTTGTTTTTAAGCGAGTTTTTCATATTTTTTCAAAATTCAATTCTAATAACCGATCAAATTATGTGATTATGTACCAAGTTTTCAAAGAAAAATATCCTCCTTATTTCTGACAGCTTCTGACATGAAAATATGAGTATTTCTCTGCTTATATTTTTCTTTACTTTCACTAGTTCAAATTTTCATTTTTTTTCCATTTTTATTAGTTTATGTATATAATTAGAATTATATGTACTTTTTTAGTACAAATTTATTTTATCGCAGACCTAAGTTTTAAATACAACCTAGTGGTACTTAAATACAAGGATGATATATTAAAAATAAGACAAGCACTGTTATTATACTTTGTGGAATATTGCTAACATTCTTAACTGCTGTAATAATACTTTCGACTCACTTTCTAGATGTATGTTTAAAGACTTATTGGCACAAACCTCTTTGTACTGCATTAAAATCTAGTTCTGCAGAATTATTTCCTTGGATTTCAATGGAACTTGCAGATCCACCTCCAACACCAATCCTATACACAGGACCTCCAATCTTGATTATCTGGTGTCCCACTTCCGAAGATAACTTTTCAGTCATGCTAGCATCCATGCTACCTATACCTCCACTGAACATAATAGGTTTAATCCATTCTTTTCTTTCCCCAGCTGCATCAGTAAGCCCAAAAGAACGTACAAAACCACATATCAAAGGTTCACCAAATTTGTTACCATAATCAGATGCACCATTGCTAGCTTCTACAAGTATCTCCAAAGGAGGTGCAAAATTTGCCGGGTATTCAAAAGTACTGTTTTCCCAAGGCAAACTGTAACCTGAAAAAATAAAGTTTTTAAATTATCTGAATACAGTTACTACCTTTCCAAAATACATTAAAAAAATTACATACTACACATAACATTGTTTTTATACACTTGTTAATTAACAGTTTATAATACGCTAAGATTTTTTGTTATAGCTCAATCAAGGGACCACATTAGTAAGGTTAGGAAATTTCTTTCCTGTCGGTTCATAGTTTAAATTTATTACCATTCCTGTTAAGTACACTTGGAGACCCCAATTCACCACAACACATTTAAAAAAACCGGACGATTGTTTGAATGACAAAATTAACGTCAATAGAGGATGAATAATTCTAGAATTATGTGACATGACTAGGGGTGTATATAATACCAAATTGGGACGTAATGATCTTCTACCCAACTCGCCGACACCTATCAGTGTTACTTCATTCCTCATAAAGGAATTGGAAAAAATACTGGAAGGGCACATTAGGGGGAAAATCTTAAACAATAACCACCTCAATACCCACCAGTATGCCTACCAAACTGGCAAATTTACTCAATAACCTTGTTGAGAAAATAACACACTCCCTGTATAATAGGGAGGTAGCAGTGGATGCGTTTCTCTACATTGAAGGAGCATTTAACAATGCACTACCTTACTCCCTCTAAAACGCTGCTGTTGCTAGATGGGTGGAACCATCCGTTTGTGGCTGGATCGGTAGCATGGTGCACAATCGGACCATTATTACCTCGTTGCAGGGAGAGGTGGTCAGCTTCAGAGGTGCCCGCAGGGGGGAGTATTTTCCCCTCTGCTGTGGTGGACGATCTGCTGGCTATCCTGGAATTGTGGGAGGTTGAGGTCCAGGCATATGCGGATGATCTTGTCATAATAGTTAGAGGTAAATCTGAAGAGAAACTTTCAAGTACCCTTCAAAAGACACTAAATGTAGTGAATGATTTGTGCCGTAGCAAGCAGATGTCTGTGAACCCCTGCAAAACCACTATTGTTCCATTTACCGGAAGAATAAGGTTGGACAAATTAAAACCACCTACTCTTAAGGGGGAAACAATTCCATTTATGGAACAGGCAAAATATGTAGGGGTTACTCTAGATAAGAATCTCAACTGGAACGTACAGTTAGAGAATGTAATATGCAGGGCCAAACTGTCCCTGTGGACATGTCGAACAATCTGTGGAAGTAACTGGGGAACAAACCCACAATATATGTACTGGCTCTATGTAATGGTTATCAGATCAATGATAACCTATGGAGCTATAGTTTGGGGGCCTAAAGCACTTCGTGGTATCACGAGGACCAAACTAGCTCAGTTACAAAGACAGGCTTGTCTGATGATAACGGGCACGATAAGCACCACTCCATCAGCCGATCTGGAAGTCCTCCTAAACATTCCACCTCTTCGCATTGTGCTGGAGAGGGGGGCTAGTGGACAACATACAGATTAAAACAAACGCCTGACAACTATAACATACAGTTAACTGGGGCAAATCAGATTGGGAAGGACAAGACTCTTATGTGACAAGACTCTTCAATGACATTGAGTCGTAAGGTTCTTGGAATGGTCTCAGACCTGATGCCTATTAAGATCAGTAGAGATTTGTCTTTTAAGACTGTCCTTCCGGAAAGGGAGGACTGGTAACAAAACCAAACAACCCTATCGAGGGCAGATCTCTGCTGGTACACTGACAGCTCCAAAACCGATCGGGGGGCAGGATCTGGCGCAGATAGTAATAGTAGTAATAGTTCTTTCTCTTTTTGATTTTATTATACAAACACTCTGGTGTTTCTGCAAGTACAATTCCTTTAACTAATATGGCATAATGAATAAATCTTCATTAGTTCACCTTTAATAACTGCATCTCTCTAAGGGCTGTTGTGATATGATCTCTATAGCTAACATTTGAAATATATCGAATATAAGAATTTTGAATCTTTTGTAACCTATATTTATCTTCTGCTGTTAAACATGGGCCATATACCAAATCACAGTAAATGCGGTGAGATAACACCAGAGATTCTGTTAATAATAATTTTGTTTGAGGATCTAAGAGGTATTTCAGTTATGGAATTGGCTTCATATGGGAGCAATACTGATGCAAGAATATCATCTAGCCTCGGAAAGTATGCAACCATACACCAGGCAGAAGTGTATGCCATCGAGATGTGTGCGGGGTAAATTATACAAAGCCATTGCACACACAAATCGATAAAAACATATTCAGATAGCCAAGCTGCAATAAAGGCTTTTCGTTCCTACCACTGCAATTCAAAAACAGTATGGAGTTGTAAATCTGCTCTCAGAGAACTAGACAGCTGCAATGAGGTGTCGCTTGTCTGGATACTGGGTCAATCTAGCGGCTGCGTGCTTGCCAAGGGTGGTGCCCAGAGGGACTTTATCGGACCAGAACCTGTGCTGGGGATATCCTCATACACATCAAAAGGCACCTCAAAGACCTGGACAGATAGAAAGACAATCCAGCAATGGCAAGATCTGCCAAGATTAAGCACACTCTTAAGGCCTCTTAATGACTTAATGTCTTAAGGACTCTTAAATGGCCTTTCAGAGCCAAGGGCTAAAAAACTTCTAGAGATAAGCAGACAACAACTGAGAACTCTGGTCGGCCAATATACAGGACACTGCCGCTTGCGTCACCACATGCACCGAATTGATCTCGGTCAAGAGACCGAGTGCCGGCTGTCTATGAAGTGACGAAACAGCAAAGCAAGTGCTATGTTCCTGTTTGGCTGTGGACAGGACAAGACACCTGCTCTTTGGCAAGACATAACTGGCACCAGAAGATCTGCGTCAACTTTCGCCCACAAAAATTGTAGACCTCTGTAGAAGGCTGGATTTGTTAGGTGAAATATAAGATAATTAGGCCCACTCACAATTTAACCTAACCTATGTGCTTTCTGTTTGCTGCACAAAACTTGTCAAATTAAAGATGGCTTACAGAATAATATCGTTTTCAGCTTTTAATGATTTTTATCATAATGATATGAAATATGTAATTCTGATCAGCAAAAACATTTCACTGTGATGCAACTACTCTTACTGACAAAGAATTTACCACTGATTAAACCTAATTAGCTAACAAATTATAAAATCCACCCTCTCCACAATTGTCTCAACAAAGGGCAATAAAAAATCTACATTGAAGATGTTGCAAAATTTCAAATAACCCTTTTTCAAGGTGCCCTCAAGTCATGTTGCCATATTTATTGTTACATCTTAACTTACATTTGAAAATAATCATTTCTCTTTTTGTTATTACATTAACACATCTTTATTAAGTCAATATGCCTGGAAGTGATCTCCTGTATCGTGAAAAACTAAAGTTCCCAACCAAAAAAAACATCATTTTATATTTTCCTCAAGTCATTTGGCTACGCTACCGATTTATCGCTTTTGAAGTAACAATATTTCACCAAATCTAGAGTGGATAAATGCGCCAGTGCAAATATACAGTAATATCCATATCTAATGGACCAGTTATAATGAACTTTCAGTTACGACAAACCAATCTGGAAAATACAAACTATAAAGTTGTATTTTGTTTCCGCGAATAGCAAAACTGGTTTGTTACAAGCTTTCAGATAAAACGAACCATATTTTGGATGCAGTATTTCGAAATTTTTGGTTTATACCGAACTTATAATAAGAAATCGGGGACTTCCTCTGGAAAATTACTCATCCAAAACGCAGTAACCTATGAGTAGTCAGTCACCTGCAGTTTCTCGCCAAAGAATGTGTAATTCCCGGCATACATTAGTACATTAAATAATAAACATAAACCTTTTAAATTGAAAGCTAAATATGACCTAGTAAAACGTCTGCAACGAGAAGTAAAACAAAATGAAATTTGTAGTGAAATGTGATTAAGCAAATCAACTAAAGCAATCTGAAAAAAAAAGGGGCAATATTGGTGAGCTGCAAATAAATTGAACTTAAACGTGATAAAAAAAAAACTAATTTCGAAGATGACCAAGGTCTTTTAAAATGGTTTTGTCAGCAAAGAGCTAAAAATGTGCCGATTAATAAAGCCGTGTTGCAGGCAAAAGCTGAAATCTTTGGAGAAAACTGTTGAATTATCCTGAATGTGAATTTAGTAGATTCTGGATTGAAACATTCAAGAAAAGATATACCATCGCAGTGGACCAATTTTCAGAGAAGCAGCCACTGTAAATATGATTGTGTTGTAGATGACTAGTTAAAAAACAAGTAGCCTGAAATTAGAAAAAATTTCAAGGACGACAACCTTTTTAATGCTGATGAAGCAGGTTTATTCTTTAAGATAACACCTGATAAAACATTGAAGTTTATAGGTGAGACCTGTGTGGCAAGCTATCTAAGGAAAGAATTACTGTATTGGTGGTAGCAAATTTGTTGGGAAAGGAAGAAAGAAAATAATTGGTAATCGGAAAGCCTAAAAATCCAAGATGTTCTAAGTATGTAAATCAGTTGTTGGTAATACAAATTCAATAAAAAAACAAACTTGGATGACCTCTGAAATTTTTACAAATAAACTATAGGCATGCAGTGATGAATTAGTGTAAAAACTAGAAAATCTCGTTACTGGTGGACAACACTGCACATCCAGATGTCAAAAACTTAGGTTTTACATTAAATTGTTCTTGATGCTGGTGATAAATTGCGGCTCATGGACCAGGGTCTTATCCATAGTTTAAAAAGTCATTACCAACAACTTGCCCTTTTGAAAATGATGAAACTTTATTGAGATTGGAATAGAAATTTTCACAGTTAATCTCTTGGAAGCAATTAACTTTATCCATTCGACATAGCAGAAGGTATCACAAGAAAAAAATTACCAATTGCTTTAGACATGACTGATTTCTCAAGCGTGAAAATAAATTTGATGAAGATGATAATAGTTAGTCTTAGTTTTACACGAATGGCTAAAGAAATGAAACAGAAAATGAGCATAATGTTGAGAAGGCCCTTACTTTTGTTGGGTATGATTTCGATTTTAGTGAATACGTCCATGTTGACGACCATCACATTATAGCTTCTTTGTATTCTGCAAATGATTCCATTGATAACTACGAAAAAAACGACAACAAAGGCATTGAAATCAACAAATTAACACCAGCTCCAACTACATCTGATGCAATTCATAACATTGACGTCGTTCGTAGTTTTCTCCAATCAAGGAATATGGCTCCACCAGAGTGTTCTAAATAAATTATCCACATTTTTGTATGCTTGATAATCACATTTTTTATAGCAAACACTACATCCACTAACCCTTTGCCAGGTTTCTAGATTATTTCTAGCACACCATAACCACCAACACTTTTCAAACAGTTAGATTGCATATAATTTGGTTTTAAGTCCCAGTTTTGAAAAAGTAATACCCCATAATTTTTTTTGAAGAAAAATTATTTAAACCAATGTACTAATAATTTGTAATGTAGATTAGACAAATGTTTAGTTCTTATTCATATTTCACCAACAAAAAAAAAATACAGTCTGTGACTAATGAACAAACATTCAAGGCCATCGACTCCACAATACAATACAAACAACAAAAAATAAAAATAATTAAGCAATAACCACCTAGAAAGTTAATTTATTTGCATTGAAATGACCTTTTTAAGTAGGAAAAATCAAAAAAATTATGTATTTTGTTTCTTTGATGTTGGCCTATTTCCACGAATGTAGTCAATCTGCAATTGTGTAGTTTCGCTCTTCATTTAGAAAAAGGAGGGTGGGTATATTTTACATGCCCATCATAGCATGATATACGTGATGTCCTAACGCCCCCTCCATGGGACGAAACGTATAGACACAATGCCACTGCCTAGGTAGTTGTCTTTGAGCTAAATTAATTAATTATTATTAGTTTTTGTGGTAAGATGAGGACTTGGAACCAATGTTCTGCCCGCTGAGCTACTGAAACTGCTTAGAGTGAATTCTTAGTTAGTATTTTGTTTCTTTGATGTTGGCCTATTTCCGCGACTGTAGTCAATCACCGATGCAATGGAGCAGTTTCAACTCTCAATTCAGAAAATGAAGGGTGGGGATATTTTACATGCCTATCATTACACGATATACACATCTAACGCCCCCTCCATAAGGCGAAACGTACAGACACAATGCCACTGCCTCAGTAGCTGGTTTTTTTAGTATAAACTAATTTAAGTAATTATTAATAGTTTTTATGGTGACATGCGAACTTGGAACCAATGTTCTACCCGCCGAGCTACTGAAAATGCTTAGAGTAAGTTTTTAGTTAAAATTTATCAACTGTTTTAGAAACTGCATATTAATTGTACAAGATAAGTACGCAGAATTATCAGGCTTCCTTGAATTTAATCTTATTAAGATAGATTCTCCTCATCACTCATAAGATCAAAATGGTATAAGACAGATGATAAATTTTAATAACTATCTTAGTGTTAATCAAAGGAAAAGAAACAACTAACCTGGAATCTTTAAATTACCAACAGAATATCCTGCAGTGCCAGCAATGCAGTGACCACCTCTACCTACAGATTCTACATCTCTTATTCGCCCACCTGTTCCAGTTGTGGCACCACTGAAAGGTGCTACACCCGTTGGGAAGTTGTGTGTCTCTGCAGTAAAAATTAAATGAGATTCAGTTGAAGTCTTTTGGAGCTCACACGGCGAGCCAGCTGCAATAGGCTGAAGACGCTCATGTTTGTACCCTTTAATAGCACTAGAAAAGAATAAAAAAATACAATAAAGCTAACTTTTTGCTTCACTAATTTATAAAGCAACTACTTTCATGCAAAAAAACTTAACAATATAAAGATTACTAAATCTATTGGAACTGGAACTAGGATATATATATATATATATATATATATATATATATATATATATATATATATATATATATATATATATATATATATATATATATATATATATATATATATATATATATATGGGTTAATAAAGCTTACAAAGTCGATTAGAAAACGGCATATGTGAGATTATTTTAAATAAAGGGGGGGGGGGGGGATTAAACTAGGCAAAGCGAACAAAAGCTTGTGACTGGTCATGAACATTGAAATCAAGGCCCGACATGGATGGGTTGCTGATGCTGCCGCTGCTTCCAATTTGTATCAGAAGGGAGGCTATGGCGTCGCATCTCAGAATGCGAGAGTCCGGAAACTGGTGTGGTGAGGGAGCACACAGGACATGCAAAAGTTTCCAAGGAGGTGGAGATGGAAATTCCGATTTCCACAATCAAGATACGAAATGCAGAGAATTACATTAGGCTGACTAGGACATATACCATATACCGTCAGAATCCCCAGCAAGGATCAATGGAGGGATAATGTGTTTGCTCTCCAGTCTGCTAGCCTGGTCTGCTTTACTCATATCACGGCTGGAGGATCAGCATTCTTTCGGGGCGGAATAATAGGGGTACGCAAGAGTTATGCTCTGGGCGCATATATCACGACATTCGAAACGGAGGTATACGCTATCCTCTCTGTAGCTATTCAACATATGGGGACGAGCCCTAGGAATGTGAATACATTGGCTCGGATGGTCAGGCGGCACCCCGGGTGGTCTGCGCGCACAGAATTAGACCAATGCTGGTTCAGGAGTGCGCTGACGCTCTTGTGAAGCTGGCCGGGACAAAGATGGTACAGCTTATGTGGGTTCTAGGACACTGTGGCGTGGCAGGGAATGAGTTGCCGAATGACCTCGCAAAGCTTAGTTCCCCAGCGGCCGTTCTGTGGCCCGGAGCCTGCTATAGGCATAAGTAGGAAGGTGGTCTCCGACATCCTAGATTGATGGACTGAGGATGCCATGGAAAAGCACTGGAGGTCTGTCAATGGCTCTAGAGAAGCGAGGGACTTCGTGGAGAGGCCGGATAGAAACAAGCTTTTGGGAGCCTTTGAACAGAACTGTTTGGTTCAAGGACTCTACAGTGGAGTAAAGTTCCGTCCAATGGAAGACAGTCATGGCCCTTAATTTGAGGCCGAGGAGGTGTGGTGACGAAACTGAGGAGTAGGGCATGGTTGCTGGATGGCACAAAGGGCCCTGATGTGGCCTACTTGCCTGGGGCTAGCCTCCCGACCATTGCTTGCTACGAGTGTAATAAACCTCACGAAGTCAATAAAAAACTGCATATATGAGATTATTTAGGAACAAAGAAAAAAAAGAGAGAGAGAGAGATAGGAGATAAGGCGGAGGAAAGAAAATTTGGATTAACTAGACAAAGCCCAACGAAACCTTGTGACTGATCATGAGCGGTCACAAGGTTTCATTGGGCTTTGTCTAGTTAACTGATCATGAGCATTGGACGGCACTGGTCTGGTGGCCTAAGGTGACACAATCCAGTGCCAAACGAAAATTAGGCAAGATCCAAAGGATGGCTTGCCTAGGCATCACAGGGGCCATGTCTTCAACCCCAACAGCCGCCATGGAGGTGTTGCTGGATCTGCCCCCCTACACTTAGTTAATATGGGGGAGGCCAGGCTAGGACTATACAGACTACCCTGCAATTGTAGACTGAAGATCAACCGAGGCTTCAGGGGCCACTGCAAAATTCAGGAGATCGTGAAGGAGCCCATGCTTGAAATGAGGTCAGACTTCGCGAGCCCGCGAATCTGTAATGAAAACAACTTTACAGTGGAAACCCCGACCGCGAGGCATGGCGGGAGGAGACGCCGGGCATACCACGGCACGCGCTCGTCTGGTTGACGGACGGATCCGGCGGGGAGCGTGGGCAGGTGTTTATTCGGAAGGACCGAGGGTAAGTCATAGTATTTCCCTCAGAGACCATGGAACAAGAGGAGGGGCTACACCACCAAGCGGATCCTCATAGCCACAGGCAGCCAGGCAGTCCTTAAGGCCCTAAGCAGCCCACAGGTAAATTTCTGCCTGATGAGTGAGTGCCTAGACGAGACGAGCGACCTGGCTGGGCAGAATGAGCTCACCCTGATCTGGGTGCCGGGTCACTCGGGGGTCAAAAACAATGAAGAAGCTGACAGTCTCGTAAAGAGAGGGTCAGCAGAACCATTTATGGGACCAGAACCGGTTCTGGGCGTAACAAAGAGCACGGCCAATGGAACCATTAAGTCCTGGGTCAGAAACGAACACAAGGTGTACTGGGCAGACTGTCCAGGGCTCAGACATGCGAAGTCGGTAATTGACGAACCCAGTTCAAAGATAGCTGCTAAATCTTAGCAGGGGACAGCTCAGAAACATAACAGGTCTCTTGATGGGACACCCGGCCGTCAGGAAACACCTGCATAAAATGGGGCAGTTCGAGGGGGACCTCGCATGCAGACTCTGCGGCGAGGGGGACGAATCAGCCCAGTACATCTTGTACGAGTGTAAAGCCCTGGGCCGCAAAAGACAACTCAGTCTAGACCAGAGACAGAGCAATATAAAACTTCACCCTACCAATCGCTGTGCAGACTAATTCAAGGAACAGTGATTTTGGAATGGGTGGAGTAAAAAGACTAAGGGCATGCACAATAAGCCAAAGGCTGCAGTGCTTTCGGGCGGCGAAGTAGCGGACGAGCCCTGAGGGGAAAAAATGAGCATTGGAACTCAAGGCACATTATGGAAAGATGTACTGGACAGGCTACTCAGACTGTTATCATGCCAAACCCTGTCCCCAACTTATCAGTTGAAGAAATTATTAGAGAAGATGTAAAGAAAGAAATCCAGTGCTCATTTAATATAGGAACATGGCATGTTAAAAAGCTTATTAGGGCAGGAAAACTGGAGTTAGCAAAGAACATGATAGAAGAAACAGATATAGATATACTTGACATCGTATTATTATTATAATATTACTTTCCAACATTATAAAGCGAGGGCAAGGAAATGAAAGATATATATTTTAATATAACATAACTGTTTGAGAATGTAGGAAACATGATTGAATAAATGGAAAGTACTGTAGCTGAAAATTTTGTATCAGGAGAAATGAATAAAAAAGGAGTGGCTTATGCATGTATGTGAAAAAAATGATCCACTGGAAATGAAATGTATACAAACTAAAATATGCAGAAGAATTGGAAAAGTTTAAGAAACCAATACGGTATATCTTAAGTCAGGAACATCTGCATGGATAAACATGAAAAGTGGTTTATAGGCAGCTGTGGAGAAAGTACTGGGCAAGAATAAATCACAATAAAGAAAACCATGGATGACATTAGAAATACTGGAGTTAATACAAGAATGTAACTGGTGGAGAACGATTTAGAACCAGCACAGGACGATAAGTGCACAGAGTGATGTGGTGTAGATACTGTTAATCATATTGAAAAATAGAATAAGAAGCAAAACGGAGAGTTGCTTGGGTTAAAATCAGTTCGGATTTAGACCTGGCCGAGGAATTAGAGAAGCAGTACTGACACTTAAAACAATAGGAGAAAGCAGGCTTGAGAAAAATAGAGATACTTTTGCTTTTGTAGACTTGGGAAAAACATTAAATAATGTGGATTGGAAATATTGTTTCATACGAGGAGAAGTGGATTGGAGTGATAGGCGCATTATTCTCAATTTCTACAAAATTCAGGGTACAATATATATTAACAGAGATGATATTGAAGCTAAAATAAGGAAATATGTACGACAAGAATGTCCACTATTACCATATTTGTTCAATTTATTCATAGAAGATACATTGTAACTTGGGCCTGAGGAAGACGTTTATCAAGTTATACATGTAGAGTGTTATAATGTATGGGCGGAAAGCGGGATTTTGACTAAACAGCAGAACGTGCATGAAGAACTAAGTTTATGAAATAGCGCTTACAAATGCCATTAACATTCAATACAGTTATATCGAAATCTAAATTGCTGAGGTCAATGTTGTTCTAGTGAACCACATGAAGCAAATACTATTTCAGATTACCAACAAATATATCATTAAAAAGAATAACACTGCATTTTCTGCGAGATTCTGCAAAAAAAATAATAAAGAAGGGGTACATATAAATAATACTCATAGGAGAAAACGCGAATAGTTAAATTTACAGAAACCAGAAACAAATAGTAAACTTTAAACTGTAGACAGTGTGGAACATAATGCTCTACTACTACCAAATAAAATAACAATCACAAGTAGGCATAATGTACAAAGAAAGCATAGCATAGCTAACATAAAAACACACACATAATGTTTATAGCACACCTGAAAAAGTGCTGATGTGGAGTTGGACCTATCCCCAAACTAAACTATAATTGACTATTTTCCTACAACAAAAGGAATTTGATGATTTTTTCGTATAAGGGAATTTTTATTTAAAAAATTCGCCAATAGAGGTATCGATGGTGAGGCTTTGCAAATATTTCTTCAATTGAGCACACGAATTAGGGTCCTAGAGCTCAAAACCAAAGACCGCTAAAATTTATATACATCCATACATACATACACACACACAACATATATATATATATATATATATATATATATATATATATATATATATATATATATATATATATATATATATATATATATATATATATATATATATGTTCAGAAAGATTTCTGTGGTCTTTAATGTGAGACATGCTTGGTTCTCGGGTTAAACCGCGTCCAGAATTTATGGAAACTCGACGTTTCGGCTCCTGTTTTGGAGTCATTTTCAAGAGGTAAAGGAAATATGTAAGGACACTCTAAGGCCTCAATCTGCCTACTCCTTAGAGTGATGGACAAAGGTGGGTAAAGGAAATATGTAAGGACACTCTAAGGCCTCAATCTGCCTACTCCTTAGAGTGATAGACAAAGGTGGGTAAAGGAAATATGTAAGGACACTCTAAGGCCTCAATCTGCCTACTCCTTAGAGTGGTGGACAAAAGTAGGTAAAGGAAATATGTAAGGACACTCTAAGGCCTCAATCTGCCTACTCCTTAGAGCGGTGGATAAAGGTAGGTTGGGTTGTTGTAGCTCGATTACGGGGCCTCAATCTGCCTACTCCCCAAATCTCGCCGGAGATCGTCTGTGAGGTCTCAGTGTGTTCAACCCTAGGCCTCAGAGAGAACCAAGCATGTCTCATATATACATACATACATACATACATATATATATATATATATATATATATATATATATATATATATATATATATATATATATATATATATATATATATATATATATATATATATATATAATAAATGGTTCTCAGGTTGAACCGCCTCCATTTAAAGACCTGACGATCGTTTCACTAACAATTGATTTTCCCGGCTTATAAATTTTTGAGACAATATTTTTTGGGGACTTTGGGATTTGCAACCTGTAATCGTCTTCATAAGTCCTTTGTTATAAGGTGGTGACAACTCTTTAAACTATTTTCACCTAGTTAATCATTTTTGGTAGCGGGTTTTTATTTAGTTTTCTATACTGTCCTGTCTCTATTGCATTACTCACTCTCTGTTTATAATCCTTTTTGTCCAAGATCACACCCTTATTGCCTTAAGCTGTTTTAACATAAAAGCAGCGCCCTTCTCTCGCAATCCTTTAACTATTTTTATTTGATTAGAATTATTGTTTTTAGTGGACTTATTTTTTATCAAATCTTTTAGTGAATTTTCTTTAAAAAAATTCACTAATGAGGAGATCTCGACTTTTGAATTTTGAAAAAATTCCTTCAAATTAGCACTAATTAGGCCCCCCGAGAACACATATCCAGGGTCGGTTTCAATTTTTATATATATATATATATATATATATATATATATATATATATATATATATATATATATATATATATATATATATATATATATATTGTATGTATGTATCACACCGATAACTCAAAAAATAATGGGCCGATTTTGTTCAAATTTGGTGAGTACCTTCCTTTTGCAAGTGGCTTAGATAAGTTCGTTAACCAGGAAAATCTGCTCAGTTGAAATAGATTAAACAATGTTTCCTTTTAATTACACAGACGGATTCCCCCTATCAGTGTCAGTTCTGAGCCAGCCTTACATGTATGGAATTTAGACCACGAAATTATAATGCATGTTTGTAAGAAAATAAATTTGGGACTCAGCAAGTGCGTTATGGTATCGAATTTTTATTGAATGCCTCAAATTTGAATAGCTCAATTTGCTATTAACCTATAAGGTTCGTTGGCCAAGAAACTAGTTTTTTCGGGAACATTTTAAGTTTATTTTCGAATTTTTTTTACATTTTCAAACAATAAAGTTATTTTGATGAAATATGGTACATTATTTTTACTATATATGTTATACTGGTAACCAAATTTGATGTCTGTTTTCTTTAAAAAAAAACACATATTTGCTATTTAAAACATTTTAATGAAAATTCACTACCATAACGCACTTGCTGCGTCCAGCCTTTTTTCAATTTTATCTTCATGCTTCCTGAATAAAGTTCTTTGAAGATTCGGGCAATTTTTTAATTCTCGTTTCAATACTAGCAATGACATTTAAAGTTAGTCTTTTTGTGTCTGCAAACCGAATTTTAATCCCTTGTTTATGAGGTCAATCTCATTTTTGTTAAACGACTGCGGAGAAAGATTTTCAATATCTCGAGGAACTGGTGTTTTGTTTTTAATCTGATACTTTACAAGTTTCTCTAATTTTTTATTCTGTATATTGATTTTCTTAATTAACTTTACGTTAATATAATAATAACAAAGAAAGTGTTAGCAGAATGCAAGACATTCAGGAAAGATAATATAGAGAAAAAATTTTTTGTCTACCCTTTGAACCACGTATCATAAGGGGTCTCGAGAGTTTAAGAGAGCCGATTTGCAGCTAACTTTCTCGCCACAAAATAATTTTAAAAATTTGTTAGGTAATACGAAAGACAAAGATAAAGCCACTGAAATGTCGGCTATCTATGAGATAGGTTGTAAAGATTCGTTGGGCAGACTAAGAGAACCATTAAGACTAGATTTCCTGAACATCTGGCACAGCTGAGATACGGTAGTGTAGACAAGTCATGCGTGGCACAACATATTTGGGATAATAACCACCACATTGATAAAGAAAATCTGAAACTTATAAAAAATGTTAGACAGCCAGCAAAGCTAGATGCTTGTGAAAGTATTTATATTTCTTAGGTGATAAAAAACAAAAGTTCCTTAAACCGAGCGCCGCCACTGATTTATAGTTCTTTGTTTGCCTTCTGTCTCTGATACAGATACAATATTCCGTAAGTTGCCAGGTAAAGATATTAAAGAAAGTTCAAAAACCTCGTACGGCAATAAAAATACAATACACAGAAAATTTGCCCGCGGTTTAGTCTCCCTCTTGGTATCGATCTCTACCTAAAACTCAGTTATATATAAGGTGATGTTTATTAGTAAGCAGTTTAGAATTTTCATCCTCTGATGACGCTAGCCTTGTTAGTGAAACGATCGTCAGGTCTTTAAAAAGATGTGTTGCGGTGATTTAGGTTATCAGTGCTCATCACAGGTTCCAATTTGCCTCTAGAATTTATCAAAACTCGATGTTTCATCTACTGCTTTGGAGCCATTTTCATGAGGTTAAGGAAATAAGAAAGAAAATGAAGTCTAAGGCGCCACTCTGCCTACTTCTTATAGCTCGATTACGCTGCCTCAATCTGCCTACTTTCCGAATCTTACTGGTGATCGTCTCTAAGGTCCGTGTGTTCAACCCTAGATCTGAGAGAGATCTGATCTTTGGTCGTAAGTCTCGTATTATTTATAGTGTTTCGTCTACCTAGTTTCTTATCGGGGTAAAGTCAGTAAGCTTTATTGTCAGGTGGTTTCGTAACCGCGCTTAGGCTCCGACAATGCGAAAACAATAGCCCCAGTCTATAACTTCAAAACCAATTATCCGCAAAGCGATCGATATCGAAAAACTTAGAAAAATTATTGTTTAAACAAGAAAGATGATGGCCATCGACTTAAGATTAGCTAGAAATCTACTATATCCTCATTACAAACACATAAAATGTCTATTAATTCAATAGACAATTTAACTGTCCTATTACCTGGCTCAACAAATATATCTCACTTTTTTTTTTGGGGACGTTGCCGGTGAGCTCGCCGGAGCAAGTGAAACCCCTGAAACTGCAGATAGTGCTCTGGAATTCGCTGACGCATGGCTTCAAAGCAATATCTCATTGTTTATGCTTCTGTTTATGTTACCATTTACCTACATCCCCCTTCCTTACTGTGATCTTTGTGAGATCAGAGGTTCAGTAATGGTTATATTTGGACTCGTTCCCAAGTCTCTCTGTTTGGCCTCTTCCTCTTTCGTCTCTATCATCTCTCTAATTGTGGTATATACACTGTTCCATGCTTCCTGTGACAACAATAGTTGTGACATCATGCTCTCTGCCATAAACGATAGCTTCGTTGTCACTGTAAATTTCTGTCGAACAGCTTCCCATCTCTTGCAATTAAATAGCGTGTGCATCGCATCATCTATCTCTTCACAGTAGCTGCAATGCTCTGTGTCGGCTCGGCGGAATCTATAGAGGCATGCTCGGAAGCAGCCGTGTCCTGAAAGTGCTTGTGTTAGGTAGTAATCCACCTCACCGTGTGTTCTCTCCACCCAGCGCCTTAAGATTGGAATCAGGCTTCTAGTCCAGCTGCCTTTCGTTGATGACTCCCATTTTATCTGCCATCTCTCCACGAGAAATTTCTTTGGCCTCTGATTTCGCTATTCCCTCATACCTTTCTTTTCTCTCTTCCACCAGGAGTTCTATTGGAGCGAGTTCCGCAATGATTGACGCTGCCTCTGCGGGGATGGTTCTATATGCACTGGATATTCTCATGCTCGCTTTTCTTTGCAGCCGTGTGAGCTTATCTCTCAATTTCTTGTTGTTAGTGGCTCTATGCCAGGTGGGGGCAGCATACAATATTTGTGACAATACCACGCTCGCTAATATTTTTCGTTTTATTGACCGGGGACCTCCTATGTTTGGTATTAAACTATTGAGTGCTGTTATTGTTCTTTCCGCTTTGAGTGATTCTCTTTTAATGTGTTCTGTGAAGAATAGCTTTGTATCGAGCCAAACTCCTAGATATTTCATGCTTCTGCTAGGTTTTATAATACGTCTAACTTGCTTAATCCTCTAAGTACGGTCATGTAACTACCTGACTTAATAAACCTTACCGACCCGACCAATTACCCTAAGGAGCTGGGTAGACGAAACACTCTTGAAAATGGCTCCAAGACAGGAGTTGAAACCTTGAGTTTTAATAAATTGTAGACGCGGTTCAACCCGAGAATGAAGCATTTCTTACAATAAAGACCGCAGAACTATATATATATATATATATATATATATATATATATATATATATATATATATATATATATATATATATATATATATATATATATATATATATATATATATATATATATATATATATATATATATATATATATATATATATATATATATATATATATATATATATATATATATATATGTTCCGAAAAAAGTTTGTATCTCGCAAAATAATAAAGGTATTTTGATTAAATTTGGTAGAAATTTACTGTATACGAAAATTAAAGTTTCTAGGGTAATGGTAAATAATTCGATACCATAACGCGCTTGCTGCGTCTTGAATTTATTTTTATATTAGCAAAATATTGTGACGTTCTTTATAACTTTTAACCTTTTTTCTCAATAAATGGTTTTCTTATTTCTACAGTAAACTTTGATAAACTGTGACAATTTTTTAAACCATACACTTTGCCTGTCAATAGTGAATTGTAGTTAACACATTTACATATATTTGCTGTATATATTTAGGCTTGTATACACAATAAATTACTTAAATGTATAATTAACTGGCATATGACAAATAATTATAACATAAGAATTGCAGTTACAGCATACAATTTCAATCAATCTTGTACATAATATTTATCTTATATGTAAATAAGTATTTAAATATTATATTTCACTATTGTTTTTAGTTTTAGAATGAATTAGTGCTACTACTACTACTACCTGTCTCGTCATTCCTATAAACAGGGAGACACAGCACAAAGCATATGCTATTGCATGACAATATTTCTCTGTGCACTTCTGTTCTAACATGCTATTTTCATGTCTTCCATATTCCTACACACTCTCCTATTACGTGAACTGCTGACATTTTTCTTTTTTAATATACCACATAAAACATCTAACCAATCTTTCCTGGATCCTCCACGACCATCCAATGCTTTCTATAAATTATACTTGTCCTTCTATCATTACCCATTTGTTCTATGTACCCAAACCAACTAAGCACACTGCTCTCATATTTACTTTTCATAGACTTTTCCACATTATATCTGTTCAAAACCCACTCATTTCTAACTAGATCTCTTCTTGTTTTACCCGTTACACATCTCGTGTAGGCCATTCCAGCTGCATTTAATTTTCTTACATGTTTTTCCTCACCCACCCAACTTCCACATTGCACAGTTGGGACCAGTATGCTGTTATATGCAGCGACTTTGGCCTCTGTAGATATAAATTCATGCCTAACTGCAATGGTTATAGCACCCAGCACCTTCCACCTGCATTTACCCTATTCTGTATCTCATTATCTATTCTTCTGTCGTTTGAACACACTCGTTCTAAATATCTAAACTCCTCTGCTTCCTCTCCAAACTACTATTTATTAAGAGACTGCAATTACTTGCTCCACCCTCTTTAGCAAACACTGTAACTTTAGCCTTCTCTGTGTTCACAGCACTTAACAAGCTTATCGCTTGGTAATTTTTACACTCACTCTTAGAAGGCCTCATGATAGCGTCCTTCCACTCCATTGTTACTTGACTTACTTTCATGCATAGATTAAGCAACTCACAGAGCCAAACAGCCAAATTCAAGCATCCATATTTTAACATTTCTCCATGAATTTTATGAATACGCTCATTTATATTATTTAATTGCTTGATCGCTACTTCAACCTAATGAAATTTAACAGTGTCACATTGTGTCTGTCTTGAAATCGACGGAGTGTTCAGAGGATTTTTACTAATTCTGTAGTTTCTCAAAATATTCTTCCCAGCATTTTCTCACACCCTCCTCGTCCCATTTTATATTTTCACCCCAATCATATTGTTTTTTTCAGTTTGTCTTCTTGTTTGTCCACACCCAAAGCAATTTATTGTTCCGTTCAAAATAATTTTCATTTTCTCAGCCTAGTTCACTTTCAATTCTCGGTTACTGTCACTAACTATTTGTTTGCACTCACTTTTGAATTTTCTGTACTCAACCACAGGCTTCTCTTTTTCCCTCATATCTTTGACATTTACCATTCTTCTATATGCTTCCTGTTTGTCATCCATAGATTTCTTTACTTTTTCATTCCACCACGCATCCCTCTTAAGACATCCAATTTTCGCTTTACCACATGCTTCTTTTGCACATGCAATTATCAGATCTTTCAGGGCCGTCCATGCACTTTTCACACTGAAATCTTTGATGTATTTGTTCCATAATAGATGCAACTGTCATTCTGTTTTTAAGTGAATAGCAATACAGTTCCCTTTTCACAGGCGTTAAGAGTACCTCAACTTTGATCTCACTGGTTTTTCTAGTTTCCCCACTCTTGTTATTCATCCTTGTCCCAATTTTATCTGAGACACCACAAGAAAATGATCTGACCTACCTTCAGCATCTCGCATAACTCTAGTATCTTTTACCATCTCTCATCATAGACAATGCATTCAATAATACTTTTTACATTACCTGTTTGCCAAGTATTCTTTTGAATATTTTTGTGTTTAAACCACATTTGATATGAACAGGCCTTTTTCGAGTCACACATTAATCAAACAGTCTATGTTTTGATTATCTCTTGCATTTATGTACGGTGTTTGTAAATTATTGGTACTGATAAATGGTAATCCAAATAAGCACTATAATTGTAATACTTGTTTATACACTGATGCTGTAAATTGGTTGCATTCACTACTGGAAATTGAAATAGGCTGGGTACTGGATCAACTTGTCTCAATAAAATAATAGCACTTGTATTTTGCTTGTTTAATGGTGAAAATGGTAACTCGAAGTGGACTGTACAATAGTTAGAGTTAAAATAAAATAGACAGGGTTGTTTTCTGTTGCTAGACAGGAATAGTTACTGTTACCAAATTGGTTGAGTGGGAGAAATGAAAGTACAAACCCTTTCACTAGATGGTTAACCCTTATATATGAAATAACTATACATTTGAACATACAGTCCCACTACTTTATCTGTTTCGTTTCTCTTTACACCTATTCACCCATTCATATCTCCAGCAGTAATTATTATTTCACTTGTTTCACAAATGTCTAGCACTGCATTAACGTATTTCCAAAAGTTTTACCTCTCTCGGTCACTCTAGATGCATGCAACCAAAAACACTCTACATATACTCGTTTTTATCCGTACCCCTATTATTTTTGAAGAAACATTTATAATTTCTTACACATACCATGGCCTTTTCATTGAACCCTGACTGCCATGAACATTTTCTTGAACACCCGATCATATGCATATGGACCCGTCCACTAATTCCACATCACGCTCCTTTTGTTTTGTCTCACTCATGCATATATATCAGCCTTTCATGCATTCATCTCTTACACCTTACACATACAATTTGGAGAACTCATTTCATCACAATACATTTTTCATACCTGACAATCGTCTCGCTAACAAAGTTAGTGTCATCAGAGGGTGGAATAAACTAGATTATCGAACCGATCACCAGGCCTGAAAAATATATTGTGATTAATTAGGTTCTCCAAATTGTACTTATCAGTTCTCATCACAGGTTCCAATCTTCACTCATTCATCTCTTGCAAAATATCAGTTCTCCTTACCTCCTGTAAATTTTTATTTCAACTTTTGTCTCAGGATACTTCTGGCACTCATAAAAAGAATATAACTAAACTGTGTCTGCAAATAATAGGCGATTTATTTTAATACAGAGCCATATTACCTCTTTAAATGTGTTTTTTATCAGAACAATGTTTTCCATCAATACGATCGATTGTCCCATTTCTTTAAGCGACAATAAGTTTATGAAATTTAGCGACGACGATTTTAGAGGCATCATTTAAAGGCATTTTGTTATATTGAGAATGAATCTAAATGTAAGTAATGACCTAAGTAGTCAATGCTGCTTAAAATGAAGAAAAAAAACAATAAATAGTGTTTTTTCTAACCTTTCTTTATAAACTAATTGATACGGTACCTCACAATATAAAAATTACAAAACAGCAGAAAAACAGCCACAGATAATAATCCTTATTACCCAGCATGGTAACTTACAAATGCTTACCGCAACGTTAGATGATTTACCATTAAGCAAGTTACAGTTTGCAACATTTCTAAATGTTTGCAGCCAAAAAACCAATGCAAACTTACAAATGAAACTTTAACGTAACTTTCAAATATAATATCTCCTTTGCCGGCTTGTTGTTTTTCTCCATTTGTAAGCTCACGTAAAGTTACAATTGTAATGTTTCTGAAAGTTTGTTTTGATTTGTAAACATTTATTTGAATTCCCTCCGTTTTCGTGATCGTGTATGTTCGATCGTATGCAATCGTCGTCCAATAGCAACATAGCAACACCAACGCCAACAGCGACAACGAACTGACTCTGACAAAGCGCCGTGCATTAATGATTAATGGCGGATTGTTGTTTATATTTATGATTTCATCATCATAAGCAGTTACTTGATCTATGTCTATTTATTTTTCTGGAAGTTTTAAAGATTGAAGAATCTTATTGTAGCCTGAATTCTTTGAATGTTGGGTAATTAAGTAATTCCTTGTCTGGAGTGTGGATAATGTAATATGCAAGTTAAGTTTGCAACATTTCTAAATGTTTGCAACCAAAAAACCAATGCAAACTTACAAATGAAACTTTAAAATAACTTTCAAATATAATATTTCCTTTGCCGGCTTGTTGTTTTTCTCCATTTGTAAGCTCACGTAAAGTTACAATTGTAATGTTTCGGAGTTTGTTTTAATTTGTAAACATTTATTTGAATTCCCTCAGTTTTCGTGATCGTGTATGTTCGATCGTATGTCATGGTCGTCCAATAGCAACATAGCAACACCAACGCCAACAGCGAACTGACTCTGACAAAGCGCCCGGCATTAATGATTAATGGCGGTTTGTTTATATTTTTTATGATCTCATCATCATAAGTTGTTATTTGATCTATGTCTATTTATTTTTTTGGAAGTTTTAAAGAGTGAACAATCTTATTGTAGCCTGAATTGTTTGAATTTTGGGTAATTAAGTAATTCGTTGTCTGGAGTGTAGATAATGAAACATGGAGTATATAGACAAATATGTCAGGGGCGCGCCCATGTCAGGTAAGAATCGCTAAAACAGTTATATACTAAATACATGTGTGGTGAATCCAATAAAATTAGTCACTTTTCTGTAGCATAATTAAATATTGGTATGTTGCTATTGGTGAATTATTCTAAAATGGCTGCATTTATATTTTTGTTTCTTTTTATGAAATATACTCAAGGAAAAAGAAAACGTAATTGCTAAGTACGAATTTTGTTATGTCCTTAGAAGCAGCCTCGAGATGTCTTAACTGGTCAGACCAATTCATTTTAAAACGTTAAATATGTTTCAACTATGGAAGCATCAGGCTTATCCAGAGCAATCGACATCATAAGAACAGTGGAACAGTACAGTACCCATCATATGGAACATTCATATAGGTTAACTCGTCAGCAGCGGAACATGTGTTTATCATGCAAAAAAGAGCAATAAGGACATTGTGTGCGTAGGTCAAAGAAAACGCTGCCCTGATGTGTTCGACGCCAATGGGATACTTAGGTACCCCTCCAGCCATATTCTTCTTCAGTATATGTATTCAAAACATCCAGTGAATGATGAAGCTCACAACATCAATACCAGGTGCAGGCATGAATTAAAAATACAGTTGCACAAAAAGGAGAAAACAAAGCAGATGTTTGATTACTTGGGAATCAAATTCCTCAATTTTCTACCTAATGTTATTAAGATGCTCCCACTAACAAGATTACAGTAGGCACTAGTGGATGTTATAAAACAAAAACCAAGGTGAAGGAATTTATTGGGGCTCTAAACTAATGTGTATAGCGTTACATACTATTTGTATTCATTCTTTGTAGTGTGTGTGTCTGTGTGTGTAAGTGCGTTAGGCAAAAGCTTTGGAAGGCAAGTTCCACTAACCACAGACTCTTTTTATATATATACGTAATTCATTGTAGTCATAATTTAGCTTTATTTTAACTCAATGTTTCTGAATGTACACAGACATTGACGGTACTATACTTACTCGATAGGGATAGTTAAGACATATGCGTGAACACTTTCAGATCATTAAAGGAAAATTAAAGGCTTTTACTACCAGACAAACTGATTTATTCTTAAAACCCTACGCGTCTCAACACATTATCGTGCCATCTTCAGGGGTTTAGACAAATTTCCTGTCTCAATTACAGAAAGATGCTATATGAAATGTTGTCAAAGTTTGGCTTTTCATCTATTGTCTTCAGGATACCAAACAGAAGCTGCGTAAAACAGGAAGGCAGGAACATCACAAGACTTGAAGAAATCAGAAGTCTTGCTTTGGAAAAGATTCTGCAATGTTAATGCAATATTACCTTGCTTAGTGGGTAGAGTAACACTTAAAGGCTTGAAGGGTACTGCAAGCAGCGCCTTATATCATAAGAAGAGAAACCATATCGATGATTGCGCAACTAAGTGGTGAGGTGAAAAATCTAACTGATTCAAATAGGGAGCTTGTGAGTTTAGTCTCTCCGATGTTGTCAACTGGTAGTACTAAAAACACTTTAATGAATTCTTCATCCATGAATGAAATCGGCAAACAAACAATTATAAGCAATAGTACAAAAACAGTAGAACAAACTAATTCTACTGATGGACTACAACATCGAAAAGTCACAGAAAAAAATTATCAGAAACGAAATTTTGCTAAGATTATTATCGGTACTGGAAATACTCAATCAGAAGATCAATTTCTGAGAACAGCACCAAAACGAAATCCAACTAATCAAAAAGTGGCAATACACGTTACTCGACTCCATCCAGAGACAACTGAAGAAGAGTTGAGTAACTACGTAAAGAATAATTTTCAGCTGACCACTGAGATAGAGAAACTTCCTTCGAGATATCCAACAATCTATAGTTCATTCAAAGTTTCTACTACCAAGCCTTGTCTTGAAAAGCTGCTGAATCCTGACAAATGGTGTGAAGGTGTTGCTGTCAAAGTATTCAGGGAAGGTAGACCGATGGGAGTTGGTGAGGAAAATAGAGCACAAAGAGTGGATATGGAAAAAAACCGGCAAGAGTTTACTCAAATGATCCCTCATCAGTGATAAAATTATATTATCAAAATGTACGTGGACTAAGGACGAAACTAAGAGATCTTTTACTGGCTACGGAGAAATCAGAGTATGATCTGATTCTCTTTACAGAGTCTGGACTTAATGAAAATTTTTTTGATAGTGAATTAGGATTAGACGATTTTTTAGTGTATAGATGTGATAGAAGTAAAAATACTAGTGTACATAGATATCTAGGGGGTGTTTTAATAGCTGTGAAATCATCAATTCCATCTGTAGAACTGTCTCTTAATGAAGAAACTATCGAACACAAAATGGTTTTGATTTCATGGGATTCATTAAGGATTTTGATAAGTCTTGTTTATATTCCTCCTGATTCATCGGTTGAAATATACGAAAAATATGTCTCTAGTGTGGAAGATGTTCTGAGTTTAGTTAATTATGACTATGTTTTAATGGCTGGAGACTTCAACCTTCCTGGAGTAAATTGGTTAAACGATGAATATGGATCAATGGCAGTTGCGCATGTGTCTCAGAAATGTAAGATTCTATCGGACGTAGCTGCTTACTGGGAACTGTACCAGATTAACTCTATTAGTAATATTTTTGGAGACTATTTGGACTTAGTTTTTTCTAATATGGTGAGGTTCAATGTATCAGTTGCTGAACCATTTCTGAAATTGGACAAGTATCATCCTGCGCTAGAGACGAGGGGGAAATCACCGTGAATTTTAGTGTACATCATTGAGGAATTTAGTGGAATTTAGGTGAATTTAGTGGAATTTAATGGAATTTAGGGGAATTCAGAGGAATTTAGGGGAATTCAGAGGAATTTAGTGGAATTTAGTGGAATTTAGACGATTTTTTTTTATATTTAAGTGAATTTTAAGTGAAATATAGGTGAATTTACTTTATCTGCGCACGTATGCTCAGTAAGTTACAGGAAAAGGTAGGTAGAAAAGCAGTAAACTTATTTCGTAATAAGATATCGTGTACTATTGATATTCGCACATAATACGTTACACTACATGACATGGATGCTAGTCTCGGACGATATTGTAGCCAGAATAGGCCGAGGAGGTACATATACATAGTATAATTTCAAAAGTTTATTCTTAGCTCAGATAAAAACAAACAAAAAGTCTTGAGATAGTATTCTTAATTATGCCATTAGATTTATGAAAAAAGGTCTCAGTACCCTGATTAGCATACAACATTGTATCCTGTTACAATATACACGAGATTCCATTCTGAATCGGTGTCAGTATGCATAAGACATAAACAACACTCAACACCGTCCTTTTATCAAATTTGATTTGACACTTTCCACAGGCGCGAACATCAGCCAAGCGCAGTGGAATCACAAAGTGAATATGTTGCGCGCGCAGTTAGCCACAGCCGAGTGGAATTGAGTCAACACCGACTCTACAAAGAGTCGGTGTTGATTGAGTGCTCTCAAGACAGTTGTAGTTGTCAACAGACATTCAAACGTTTGAAATTCCCGCAACGCTGCTCCACGCTGCTATTGGCTGATCAAATTAAGAGCTGCAACGCCATTGGCCGGCTACGTAATACGTTAGCACACCATTTCCCGTTAGTCGTTAGTATTACAAGCAGTTTGTAAGACAAGTGTTTCTTTTCGCTGGTGCAGTGCATATTCTGACATTAGTTAATAACGTAAATATCTATATAGGAAAGGTAATAAAAATTCAATGGGTTAACTAAATCTTATTTGTAAATAATATTCTATAATAACCACATGAATAACTTAATTTATTTCAACTTGAGATTTAATTTACTTGCTTGCCCTCTATTTGAGCAACTACTTTTGTTCAGTTGAACAAAGTAATAACAAACGTTATTCATGTGACTAAGATAAGATGCTATTAACTGTGAAGTCTAATGATTTTCAAGCGGTGGCGGCAGAGGCGCGCCAACAAATTATCACTGCTATGCATAAATTAATGTATATTTTTTGTTTGAATTCGACAGTGAGCATTAATAATACTTTAAATACATATCAGATACATATATCTACAAATTGAACATACTGACAAATTTCTGTCGTTCCTCAAAAACACAATTCTTTGCCAATAAATAATTCTGTTATATTTTTTTAAAGCTGGCGGATATCATTTCTTATTAGTAAAGGAGGCACTTATTTGACATAGTTTCAGTAGCATTACTATGTTGCGTTTACTCACCATATAGGGTTTACCCCAAAAATTACTCGTACATATTGCCAGTTATTACTTTCAATTATTATCTATGGTTTTTTATTATTCACTTTTACTTCTTATTACTAGTTATTATTAATTACCTATTATTATCTTGTATTATCTTAATGACATAAAATTATCGAAATTTGAAAAGTAATTTATTGTACCTAGTATGTACCTAAAGTTCTGATCGATCACGCTTGATCGAATTCAAGTAAATCTAAGTAATACATAAGTGACTAAGACAGTCTTATTTTTAGGCACGGCCGTTTTCTCTGCATACCCCAAAAGCATTACTCGTGATCCCACTCGCCCCCAAGTACGGAAGCCACCCTTAACCTGCAACCCTTACACTCAAAATTTCTCAAAAATTCGAAATATTTTGCTGAAAATTTTATACGGCAGAATATTCTTTCGGGACGTCTACTATACATTTCCCTTGGTTTCATGCAGCTCGCGTGTGCAGACCCCACCCTTAACCTGCTACCTTCAAATTAAAAAATGATCAACAGTTCTAAACATTTTGCTGAAATTTTTTTGTGTCACAATATTCTCTCAGAACGTCTTCTACACATCCTCCTTGGTTTCATATAGCTGAAAGGTGTGCAACCACCCTTAACCTGCAACCCTTATATTCAAAAATTCCACACAAATCATTTTGCAGAAAATTTTATAGGTGACAATATTCTGTCGCATACAATTTTCAGCGAAATGATATTTCGAATTTTTGAATGTAAGGGTGGCTTCCGTACTTGGGGGTGAGTGGGATCTCGTTGAATGCTTTTCGGGTATGAAGAGAAACGGTCGGAGCCAAAAATTAGTCTGGCTTAGTCAATTTTGAATTTCTTGGATTTTCTTGTATTCGATGAAGCGTGATCGATCAGAACTTCAGATACATCTAGGTACGTTATTTTGCGAGCGACACGCTCCTCGGCATTAGCCGGCATTAGCTGATAGCGATGTGTCTACTTATACTTATGGAGTTGATATATGGACATTTACCTGGTTCAATAAAGACTGATTTTTTTAAGTTGCCATGATTGCTTGTTTTTGCATATTTTTGTATGTATTTTAGTTTGTAGGTATTTATAAAGCATTACAAACACGTTATAACTCCTCGCAACTCTCATTCTGCGTATTATTTGCCCATTTTAAACAGACGAATTTTAGTTAAGAATTAATCAGAGTTTGCAAAACGCTTTCCTAAACCAACAATAATTACTTATTCTCTAACTATATAAGCTAACAAAAATGTACATTATGAAATCCGACTAAATCATAATATACTATATTAAATATTATAGACTAATAAAAAAGAATTTAATTTATTTTCATCCTGAAAGATTATTTTGCCACAGTCATGTTGAATTTATAGAATATTCTTTGGACACTAGTAAATAAGTTCCTCGAGCCGCTACTGCTTTCCAGCGTTTGCTTTACTGTTATTATTGTTTATTAGTATTATTATTACAGAAGCTGCATACAATGAGTAATTCAAGAAGTGGAGAATTCGATATTTTCTCCAGAATAGAATCCAGAATGAACATCTATATTCCTCCATACCTAAAAAACATATTACAAGCATCTGGATATGATAGCGAGTTGGTCTTGAGAACTCTAAGTGAAACTGATTTTGAAAAAATTGAACAGTTTTCGAAGGAAGAGCTTCCAAATTACATTTCGCAGACCGATTATAAGGCATTTTTTGGACCCATTTTTTGCCAAAAGCCAGATCAATTCAAGATTGTGGAAGGTCATCGAAAGCTCCTCCTCGTAATTAAAGAATATTTAAATAGCTTCAACAAAAAAGATAAATTTACAATGACCTGTATTCAAAATGAAAGTAAATCTACGAACACTGAATTTACCCGGACCAGTATGTGCAGTGCTTGTAGTACTCATGAAAACAATGAAGATGACAATAGAAAAAGCCAAGAAAGCAATACTCATGAAAACAATGAAGATGACAATAGAAAAAGCCAAGAAAGCAATGATTACAACATTACAGAAGAAAATGCGCATATTTACAAGAATATTAAAAAATGGGCAAAATCACAGTTCAGCGACAGTAACTGGAAGGATGTAGAATTTAAATTTGACAACATGAGAATTGAAACGCGAATAGGGTCCGATAACTGCAATTGTGAAATTACATGCTTTTGTCAGGAAAAAATAAAAATTAAGAAATTTTCTAGAAAAGGAAAATCACGCTGGATTTTCTCCAACTATCACACACATTTTCGATATAAACATATGCCTAAAGTAACAGATAAACCACAACAACCATCAAAAGATAAAGAATATCAACCAAAGATATTTTCGTACTTGAAATCTTCCGCTCAAGAGCATAATGCTGTTTTAGAAAATAAAATCTCAATTAAGAAAACGATTAAGAATGCACAGCCCGCGGCTCAGGCAAACCCTGATCGAATTAAAATACTTGACTGTTTAGTGTTTAAGCCTCCATTTTCTAATGACAATGCAAAAATCACCGAGCTGAAAAGTCAAGTTGAAAGTCAACCTACATTTTCTAATGTTAGCAATTACCAAATATGTGATGAAGAAATTCCCACTGAGTCTGATGTACCTGAATCGAGACCTGATTTGTTTAGTGTCAGTCACAATAATTCAACTAGTGACATTATAACTCCCAACTACGGTAAAGAAAATACAAAACTCAACATAAATGATGTTCCTATCTCAGTTGACACATACAACAACCTTTCCAAGTGGTCATCACTAAAATATAGTCGTTCTGAGAGAAAAAAAAGAAATAGGGAAAAATATTGCTCAAACCAAACTCTCATAACTGAATTTCTTCCAGTGGTCGAAAAAATAGATTTGATTTTCCATCAAAACCCGGAACTTGCAACTGTCATTAAAGAAAATTTAATGATAAATTATCCTGATGAAGTTGAAGATGAACCGACAACCTCAAGGAGTAGTCCAAAAAAGTTACTCGAACTATTGGTCAAAATTGCCACTGAAAATTCAGCGTCAATCCACAGTAATTCTTTTGGCGATAATTTTAAAAAGTTTGCACTATATTTATTTTATTTGGGTGGCAAACTTCTATATGAGACCTTATGCTCAAACCTCAAGGATATTTTACCATCATTATCGACTCTCTATAGATACAGGAATAATAATAAAATAACTTTAGAAGAGGGAGCATTTAATTTTCAAGGATTAAATGACTTTTTAGAGAAGCGTGGACTTCCCAAAGTTGTATGGATCTCAGAGGATGGAACAAGGATAACGTCAAAAATAGAATATAATTCTAAAATGAACACGGTTATGGGATTCGCATTACCTCTTCGAAATGGAATTCCAAATAAGACTGCCTTTCTAGCAACTTCTGCCAAAAAAATTCAAGCGTATTTTGAAACTGCCAAACGTGCTGATTATGCCTATGTGGTGATGGCACAACCTTTGTGTCCAAAATCGCCTTCATTTTGTGTTGCGGTTTTTGGAACAGACAATAAATTTACAAATAAAGATGTTTCAATGAGATGGCAAGTTATGGTGTCAGAGGCAGCCAAATTTGGAATCAGAATAATGGGATTTTCATCTGATGGAGACACCCGTCTTCTTAAAGCTATGAAAGTTGAAGCTAATTTTAATCAAGAAATTGGAGTACCAAGTTGGTGTCACATAGATATTAACAAAAATGATTTGTGCTTTATACAAGACACTGTCCACATAGTGACGAAATTGAAAACGAGATTACTAAAACCAAATATTATATTGCCTATGGGAAACTTTGTTGTAGATATTAATCACTTACATATTCTCATAAAAATGTATGGAAAAGACAAGCATTTTTTGACGAAATCAGATTTAGTGTCTGAAGACAAAATGAATTACGAAAGTGGAAGAAAATTATGTCAACCAGAAATAATGACCATGTTGACTGAAATCCCCGACAGTGCCGCAATAGTTCAGTATTTAAAATTGATGAATTTAATGATTGGCTCATTTATCGAAAAACATAATAATTTGGAAACTAGAGTACATAAAATATGGTACAGTATATTTTTTCTTCGATTTTGGAGGAAGTGGATAATCGACCATCCTGAATATACCCTTCAAGATAATTTCATCACCCTCAATAGCTATACATGCATAGAGTTAAATGGACACATGCTTTATAAAATAATTAAAATATTTCAAAAAGATAGTGATCTGAAGGCTAATATGTTTTGCCCTTGGTTATTTAATAGTCAACACTGTGAAGCACTTTTTAGATCAGCGCGATCGATAACTTCGACATTTTCGACAGTGATCAACTTTAGCATTACACAGTTTTTAAATAGAATAGAAAGAATTTCTTTCATTAACTCTGTGGTGCATGATCTGCAACAGGAGTTCATATTTCCAAGAGAAAATAAAAAGAATAATAGGACAGACTTCACACCAATAACCTCCGAAGAAATCTTGGCGATAGATTTAGAGAAGGTTATAGATGAAGCTTTACAAGAAGCTTATAATGACATTAAATCACTCGGAATTGATTTAGATCTGACTGTTGGAAATACTATTAATTTAAAAATCGATATACCGGTTGATGAAACAGAAATTATCATAGATATAGATTCATATGATCATGTAAATATAGAGACAGAGCAAGAAAATGGGATGCTTTTAGAACAAGATTCGGTGTTACAAAATCGAAATGAAAACGACAATCACTTAGAACAAGACGTTGATCTTAAGGACTATTCATCACGAAAAATGGAACTATCAGAAAATAGCCCATTTTTAGAAGTTTTATTACCCAACAACAAAAGTGCAGTGATAAAAAAATCATCATATTGCTGGCTTTTGGAAGAAGGCAAAAATCGCATTAGCACAGACAGACTAAAAAGATTTCACTTAAACAAAATTCAAAATAAAAGAGAAAAAATGCGAGATGGTCCAGTAGAGAAGAAAAGAAAGACTTTGAAGAAAACTAAAAAACCCCAGAATAGCGTAGACGAAACCAAATACGACACAGACACGGGGACGGATGAGAGTTGGCACTATCAAAATTCAGGAGAAAGTGATTTGGATATCAACAACTCCGAAGTCGAATCAGAAGAAGAACTCAAGGTTTTCAAAATAGAAGAAGAAAAATATTACTCAATTTTTTATGATGACCAGTGGTTCATTGGTAGAATCGTTGGTAAAGAAGACCGAACGTTCGTTGTTAAATTTCTTAAGGAAAATCTCGATGAATTTATCTGGCCCAAAGTTGACGATGTTCAGCCAATACAGGAAAAATTCATATTTTACGGGCCTATAGAATTAATTGGTACCCATCCCTTCGAGCTAAAGAGAACAGATAGATTAAAAATATGCAAACTATACAAAGAAATGAAACATAATATTTATTTTTTGTTAATTAATACAACTAGTATATATAGTAGAGAGATATGTTATGTTTTTATGTTTGTTTTTGTTTTATATTTTTACTGTTTTATGTTTATATATATATATATATATATATATATATATATATATATATATATATATATATATATATATATATATATATAACGTAACAAATAAAGCTTTTGGAACGCATATTCAAATTTATTATGTATGATTCCCAAAGTCATTATACCTACTCAGAAATTCCTTGGAATGAAAGCATTCGTGATCTTTTTGTGCTCATCATTACTTATCGATTACACACTGTTTAAAAGAAAATTGATAGGATAAATAAGAATTAATTAGCATATGTATACAAGGGCGGATTTACGGGGGGGGGGTAACGGGGTAATTACCCCCCCCCCCATGACGGGTTTGTCGTTTATTTTTCAGTGGTAGCGTGGAACGAAAAACAGCTAAATACATGACATAAAAAAAAGTTGTGTCTTTGTTACCCCCCCCCATGATTTGGACCTAAATCCGTCCTTGTATGTATACCTACCTATGATGATTATTTTTCCATAGAAACCTCGAAAATAACAATTTTATGATTATCAAATAGGTACGAACGTTTTTAGAATCATCATAGAAATTTTGAGTTAGATGAATTTCATATAATTCAGTGGAATTAAGTAGAATTTAATGGAATTCAGTAGAATTTAGTGGAATTCAATGGAATTTAGTGGAATTCAATGGAATTTAGTGGAATTCAATGGAATTTAGTGGAATTCAGTAGAATTTAGTGGAATTCAGTAGCATGTATTGGAATTCAGTGGAATTTTTTATCAGAAGTGAATTTTAGTGTACACATTTTGGTAGGTGATTTCCCCCTCGGCTAGAGATAAACCTAGATGTCTGTAGAAAAAATCTTGATTTGATAGACTATGACTATTTATATTATAATTTTAATAGGGCAGATTTCATTGGCATCAATTATTATTTATCTAATGTTAATTGGGATAGTTTGTTAGATTCTGAAAACCTCAATGTAATGATGGATCGTTTTTATGATGTTCTCTTTGTAGCCATTGATTTGTTTGTTCCCAAATGTAGAACTAGAAATAGAAAGTTTCCACACTGGTATTCCGCAGACTTGAGACAACTTGTTATTGACAAAAAAATAGCACACAAAAATTATAAAATTAGCAACTCTCAATATTGTTACGTTTTCTCCGGGTTCTGGATAAGTGAGACTTTTAATTTTAACAAAACAACTTTATTTACACTCTAAATATGGATACAATAAAATTTCTAGAATGTCTTTCTCACAAAACACTTCATTTACTGGCCTTACAATTACTACTCTCAACAAAAGTCACTAATCTGGTACTACAGTCACTACTCTCTTAACACTTTACACTGCTTCAAGTCACTACCACATTCTCTTACTGAACTGAACTCGGGCTGGCTTGCTTTCGCTTTTATATACTCGCCGTACCTTCCCCTCCTTTCTAGAGCATTCCATTCCAGAACGTTCCAGGACCTTCTTTCACTAGAAAGTTCTGTGAATACAGATCGGTCCCGTGTGTATACAGGGGGATGTATATACAGGATGATCCAAATGTGGTCACCACTCCTATGTTACACAAGAGGTGTTTCTCGAACTATAAGATCTCTCTGCGTATACAGGGTGTAAGGGTTCTCTGCGTATACAGGGTGTATATACAGGGTGTTCGGAATGTGCAGACCTCAGTTATCCGTTCCGACGGGGTACAAGTTAGTAACTTCGTTATTTCTGGTCCTAGAGGGTTGAGACTTCGCCTGAGGGGGGTCACCCCAGGCACCCCCAGGGGGTGGGGAGGCGGTGTTGCCAGACTGTGCAAAAATTCCCAGATGTTGGGGGAAATTCTGGGGATGTGGCAACACCGCACCTACGTCTATTGAAGTGCTTTGTAACACTGCCCCCCTCCTTAAGACTGTTCGTCCCGAACAGTATTTACCGGCCGCCAACTTGGGGGTTCATTGCCCCGATAGCGACTCAACCTCTCTATGTGAACAACTTTGGGTTTAGTTCTTGGAGACAGCTGGATTCTGTAGACTAGGTCGTTAATTTTCTTAGTCACCAAGTATGGCCCTTCCCATGGTTTCTGAAGTTTGGGACTGAGGCCCTTTCTCCTTGTTGGTTGGTACAGCCACACTGCATCACCTTCCTTGAATGTATGGGGTGTTGCTCTGCGATCCAAGCGCATCTTCATCCGGTCACTGCTTAAGAGGAGCCTATCTCTGACACATCTGTGTATAGTGCGCAGTTTCCCTTCTAGGTCGGCGACATACTCAGGTAACGTAGCTAGGTCCGCTATGTCCTCGTTCGGTGGTGGTCTCGTCATGTCGATTGGTAACCGCATCTCTCTGCCGGTCAACATCATGGATGGAGTGTAGCCGGTAGATTCATGCTGAGAGCTTCTGTAAGCTAGGAGGAACAGAGGTATCAGCTTGTCCCAGGTTCTCTGATTCTCGTCGACAAACATAGCAAGATACTGATTGATGGTCCTGTTATGCCGTTCTACCATGCCGTCTGATTGAGGGTGGAGTGGCGTTGTTCTCGTTTTCTTTATGCCTAGCAAGTCCATTAGGCTCTTCCAGACCTCTGATTCGAAATTCCGGCCCTGGTCGGTGTGAATCTCCAAGGGTACGCCATGCCGTGATATGACATTTTCCATCAGGGCTTCTGCTACGGTCGTTGCCTCTTGGTTGGGGATCGGCGCAACTTCAGGCCATTTCGAGAAGTAGTCCATCGCCACCATTATGTATCTGTTCCCAGACTCCGTGATGGGAAAAGGTCCTGCGATGTCTACGGCAACTCTCTCCCACGGTGTACCTGAGATGTACTGCATCATTTTTCCTCTGGATCGGGTCTTTGGTCCTTTCTTTGAAGCACATTGGTCACACCTTTTGCACCATTCTTCCACGCTCCTTCGGCAGTTTATCCAATAGAAGCGGTCTCTCACTCTGGCAAGAGTCCTGTTGACACCAAAGTGGCCTCCACTTCTACTATTGTGTAACTCTTGAAGAACACTGTCTATGCACTCACTTGGCACAACGGTCTGGTATATACAGTCTCTACCATCGGCAGTTTCCCATTTTCGAGTGATCATGTCATTCTTTAGACACAATGAGTCCCATTGTAGCCAGTAGCCTTTAACCTCCGCCCCAAACCGGGACACATCATGCCACTCAGGTTTTTTCCCTTTTTGTAGCCATTCTCTAATATTTTTCAAGTCTGGATCTGTCTTCTGTGCGTCTCTGATGTATTCAAGATTTACGTCTAGATCGGTATTATTCTCCTTTTCCGTCACCAGTTGTTTGATCTGATGAGTTACTTTATCGATCTCTTTGTTCTCTTGTCGCTCGCAAAATTTACATGCATGCACTGAACATGGTCTTCTTGACAGGCTGTCTGCATTGGCGTGACTTCTTCCTCTTCGATGTTCAATCCGGAAGTCGTAGCTCTGCAGTTTCTCTATCCATCGGGCTATCTGTCCTTCGGGATTTCTAAAGTTCAGAAGCCATTGCAGAGCAGAGTGATCTGACCTCACGCGGAATGTTCTTCCGTACAGGAAGCTGTGGAAATGTTCGATGGATCTTACAACTGCCAGCAGTTCTTTCCGGGTTACACAGTAATTTCTTTCTGCTTTTCCGAACGTTTTGCTGAAGTAGCCTATCACAACTTCTTCTCCGGCTTGGAGCTGTGAGAGTACTGCCCCAATGCCATACTGGGAAGCATCGGTGTCCAGTATAAACAATCCTTCGTCCTGAGGATAAGCCAGCACAGGAGCAGTGAGAAGACGATGTTTGAGCTCTCTAAAAGACTCTTGGCAATCTGGTGACCAGATGAACTCGGCCTTATTTTCAGTCAGGCTATGCAGAGGTTTCGCAATGCTGCTGAAGTACTTCACAAAGCGTCGGTAATAGCTGCAAAGTCCCAGAAAACTTCTGACCTCATGTTTGTTCTTCGGCACAGGCCAGTCTCTTACTGCCTTTATTTTCTCTGGATCGGTTTCTATCCCTTTCTCAGAAACGACATGTCCAAGGAAACTCACTTTCTTCTGGAAGAGGACGCATTTCTTGGGATTGAGTTGCAGATTGGCACCTCTCAGCCTGGAGAAGACTTGCTTCAGATTCGACAGGTGTTCATCGAAAGTCCTTCCAATCACCATGACATCGTCAAGATACACCAGGCATGTTTCCCATGTCAGTCCTCTCAGCACTAACTCCATTAGTCGTTCGAAGGTGGCAGGAGCATTACACAGGCCGAATGGCATGACCTTGAATTGGTACAACCCATTCCCGGTTGAAAAAGCAGTCTTCTCCTTATCCTCTTTGCGCCGTCTTCTTTCATCTTCTTGTCGCCGTTGTTCGTCTTCTTCGCGTTGCCTCTTCAGTAAGTCCATCAACTCTTTGATTTCAGCCATCTTGTCGTAGTCAGTCGATCTGGTGTTTACCATTTACAGCTAGCTTGCTTGTTCACTCACTTATCCCACACTTCTGACACCAAATTGTTACGTTTTCTCCGGGTTCTGGATAAGTGAGACTTTTAATTTTAACAAAACAACTTTATTTACACTCTAAATATGGATACAATAAAATTTCTAGAATGTCTCTCTCACAAAACACTTCATTTACTGGCCTTACAATTACTACTCTCAACAAAAGTCACTAATCTGGTACTACAGTCACTACTCTCTTAACACTTTACACTGCTTCAAGTCACTACCACATTCTCTTACTGAACTGAACTCGGGCTGGCTTGCTTTCGCTTTTATATACTCGCCGTACCTTCCCCTCCTTTCTAGAGCATTCCATTCCAGAACGTTCCAGGACCTTCTTTCACTAGAAAGTTCTGTGAATACAGATCGGTCCCGTGTGTATACAGGGGGATGTATATACAGGATGATCCAAATGTGGTCACCACTCCTATGTTACACAAGAGGTGTTTCTCGAACTATAAGATCTCTCTGCGTATACAGGGTGTAAGGGTTCTCTGCGTATACAGGGTGTATATACAGGGTGTTCGGAATGTGCAGACCTCAGTTATCCGTTCCGACGGGGTACAAGTTAGTAACTTCGTTATTTCTGGTCCTAGAGGGTTGAGACTTCGCCTGAGGGGGGTCACCCCAGGCACCCCCAGGGGGGTGGGGAGGCGGTGTTGCCAGACTGTGCAAAAATTCCCAGATGTTGGGGGAAATTCTGGGGATGTGGCAACACCGCACCTACGTCTATTGAAGTGCTTTGTAACAATATCATTATAGTATTTTTAGTAGATTAAGAGAACAGTGTAAAAATGTTTCTAAGATTTGTTATAATGACTATATAAATAATATTCAAACAGCCATAAACGTAGATAGTAAGAGTTTTTGGAGATATGTTAGATCAAAGCAAAATAAATTCGGTATTCCTAAAGTAATTAAATATAATGACACACAGATAGATGATGTAGATAAAATTGTTGACTTATTCTCAGATTTTTTTGGGTCAGTTTATAACAATTATAACAATAGTGTTTCTGTAGATTGTAGTGAAGAGTTCTCTCATAATGCGATCATGGGTGTAATGAGGATAGAAATAATGGAAGTGTTTGATGCCATTGCGCAGCTTGATAATAACTTAGGTGCTGGTCCAGATTTGATTCCTGTAAGCTTTTTAAAGCAATGTAAATGTATCTTATCGGATATTCTTGCTAAGATCTTTAATTTGTCACTACAGTGGGGTGTTTTCCCAAATGCTTGGAAGATATCGTTCTTGGATCCACTCCATAAAGAGGGTGACATATCTGATATAAAAAACTACAGATCTATAATAAAGAATAGTTTAATTCCTAAGATATTTGAAAATATTGTAATGAATAAACTAAGACTGTTTGTTGAAAGACAGTTAACTTTAAAGCAACACGGTTTCGTTAAAGGTAGATCCACTGTTACAAACTTACTAATATATGAACATTACCTGTCTCGGGTCCTTGAGGAGAGAGGTCAACTCGATGTGATATATACCGATTTTTCAAAGGCTTTTGATAAGATAGATCACCGAATCTTATTGATAAAGCTGCAAAAATTTGGAATTTTTGGAAATTTGTTGGCTTGGTTTGGGGACTTCTTGTCTAATAGAAAACAAATAGTTAAAATAAAAAATTATCTATCTAAAGAGATCGATGTGACTTCGGGTGTGCCACAGGGCGGGCATCTCTCACCATTGCTCTTTAACATATTTGTTGATGATGTGACTCGCTGCTTTGAATATGCAGATACACTTTTATATGCAGACGATCTGAAGATGTTTGTTGAGATTAAAACTCCTGAAGATAATTTGAAATTACAGGCAGATATAGATAATTTGATCCAGTGGTGTAGGAATAATAATATGTTGTTAAATAAAAGTAAATGCTGCTATATACAATTTTCTAGATCGAAAAATATTTCAAATTTTGATTATAAAATGGAAGATACTGTCTTAAAAAAGGTTGATCAAATAAGAGATCTGGGGGTGTACTTTAGTAGTGATTTGACATTTGGTAAGCATATTGAATTAATTACAAATAAATCCTTGAAAATGCTGGGATTTTTGAAAAGAACATTGGCAGACTTCTCCGATGTAAACTGTTTAAAATCTGTGTACTGTGCATATGTCAGATCTGTGCTTGAATACGGCAGCATTGTTTGGTCACCATTCTATCAGATACATAAAGATCTACTTGAAAGAGTCCAAAAAAGATTTCTTAGGTTTGTGGCATATAAGATGGGTATCGTAACTGACCAAATTGACTACTTACAACTTTATACTCAATTAAATTTGATTACTCTCGAACAACGAAGGGTTAATTTTGACCTTTGCTTTTTGTATAAATTGCTGAATGGTGTTGTAGATTCTCCTGACTTACTAGCTATGATTAAGCTTAGTGTTCCATCCAGAACCTTAAGACACCATGGTCTATTTAATGAGAGTTTCTATCGTGTTAATTATACTTTTCATTCTGCAGTTCCAAGAATCTGTAGAAATGCTAACAAATATTGTGAAAAAACTGATATTTTTTTTGTAAGCTTTGCTGAATTTAAAAGTGTGTTAGAAAATATTTTTTAGGTTCATATTATTAGCTTGTTTATAGTTAATTTGATTTTTGGTTGTAAATTAATCTGTAAATTGGCTCAGACCATTAATAAATTATTATTATTATTATTATTATTATTATTATTATTATTATTATTATATCTGGTAAAGCCAATTTGGGAATGCATTATTTTTTAGAGCATATTTGCTGATTATTCGATCAGATAAAAGATAAGTGCATGAGCATAGTTATTGCTCATTGGCCACAGTGAAACAATTTTAAAATTACATATTACATTATCTAATTATAACTGACAGAAGTATGAAATGATTTAACCTGTACAGTGTGTATCTAGTAAACTAATGTATTATTTTATTGTGTTATAAAATGTGTAATTACAGTTACAAAATAAAGATAATATTAATGTTTCATCATTGATAATGAAATGTAAGTGATAGAATTATGTAAGCATATATTGTCAAACTATCAACACATGATTTATTATTAGCAAATATTAATATGACAAGTAATGCAAGAATTGATAAAATGTTCCCTATCTACACTCTTACAGATTGTATTGCTGCTGTAAATTCATAGTAGAAAATAAAAAAAAGCTTTTACCAAAACATTTTTTAAGCAATTCCCTATTATTAATGTTTCAGATAGGTTATAGTTTTAAAAATAAGATAAATAAAAAGATTAGTTTCAGAAATGTTATTTGTATGAAAGCATTGATACAACTATATATGTAAATTGACAAGAGAATTGTGTAACTTGTTTTTACACATTTAAATTTCTCAATTACACTATTTGATTAGCAAAATGATATATATATATATATATATATATATATATATATATATATATATATATATATGATATATATATATATATATATATATATATATATATATATATATATATATATATATATATATATATATATATATATATGAATATATAAAAATTAAAACTAACTTGAATATGGGTTCTAAAGGCACTGGTTCATGCTTAATTGAAGAAATGTTAAGTCTCAAAGTTGTGATGGCAATATATTTATAAATAAACTATTCTGTGTATTATATTAAAGTTTGTAGTTTTATCGAATTTTCCATAAAACATTCATTAACAGAGATGTCACAACTTTTGAAAAATGTCTTGCAAATTGCAGTCACTAGAACTGATATTTAAGGTCTGTTAGAATTTATATATACATATATGAAATTATATATATTAATATTAATTAAGTGGCGACTTCTATATTAATAAAATTGGATAATAATTGATACCTAGGTTGTGCTCATCCTTTTAATATATATTTTCAGGTCTTTAAAATTTTCTACCTGCTAAAAATTGAAAAAGTTTTTTACTTATTTAGCTTAGTAAAAGACACATGCATCAGCATAGTTAAGACTGCAAAATTATAAGCTACTTTCATTTTCTTACCCATTAGCAATTTAGAAATATAGGAAGTGACAATGCTATGTGAAATTTAAAAAGCCTTCTCAACCTCCAATGAACAATTGTATCAATATACATAATTACCAAAAACTGTATTAACTAGGTTTTGTTCAAAATCACCTGAGATATCCAAATATCCAACTGACGCTTTATCCCTGGTTTGTTCAATTGTTATAAAATAATATATTTATAGCTAGTGCATCTTTAAATTTATACTTGAAACATTTTGTGAAAGTGGAAATTGTTTTTACACAAAGTCATTGTCAAGTAAAAAACAAAGTAGTTCATTATAAAAACTGAACAATTTACATACCTACATGGCAGCATTAATATGTACCTAATACAGATTATTTTTTAACTAATCACACAAAGTATATAACTTTATTATACACAAACTAATGTATCAAGTAAAAATTCTAAAAAAGAAAAATATAGCTTTTTACCTGCTGTTGTCACTAAATTTAATAACGTTATTATCATTTGAGGTTTCCTGAGTCCTTACTATCAAATCAATTAATGATTCTTCATGTTCAGCTCCATCTATTGTCATTTTTCCTTTAAAAAACCAATGCCTGCTATGTTCACTATTAGACTGAGCTAGGTCAAAAACTTCAATGTTTGTTGGATTACGTTTAAGAACATTTTTGAATAACTTTGTATAGTAATCAAAATCAGCATCATCAAATGAAAATCCTAATTCTTTACTAATATCCTCCAGAGCTTTTCGTCCTTTGCCAAGAACATCAACCTCTCTTATGTTTTCTTTCTTTACCAATTTTTCATTGAAACTTCTTTTTGGAATATTTTCCACAGTATATCGACATTCAGTCATTCGATCATGTAGCAAGGAAACAATTTCATTTTCCTTAGCTAGAGATGGTCTATTATTTGTTTTAAACTTTAAAGCATATCTCCGTGACACTTCAATTCTCTTTATATGTACCAAATTTAATTGGTGACAAATAGACACAGCATTTGTTGAAAAAGCAGTAGAAAAATTAAACCTAGGGCCTACTTCAACTAAAAGGTTTCCAGAGTTTTCAGTGAGATTCTGCTTTTGAGATAAGCTATTTGGATCTTTGGATTCACGAAGCAGCCATTTCAAAACTTCGATTTCACTTTCACTCAAAGGCTTTTCTACCTCAATAAAGTAACAAAATTCAGTCTCTACACTCAATAAGTCACTATGCTTCTCATGTAACTTTTGAAAAATCTCTTGTTTTTTTGAATCGGTAAATCCCGACTTCAGGTAAAATTTTAGAATAGTAGATGTTCCGATGCACATGTTTCCTCTTGATTATATACTAAAAGAATAAAACAGTATTTTCAGACAAATACATAAATGTCCAAATTTATTTAAACACAAACACGTGACGTATGAAGAGGTTATCGTCTTAGCATGAACGGGGGCTATTGAGATATGTTACAAAGGTTAATAGATGAAAACACTGATAATATAAAATATTTCTAGTCAGAACTTTTTCATTCGCAGCTACGAGAATTAATAGTCTCTGTAACGATTTATTTCGTACATAGTTATTGTGTATGGCGTAACACTATTTAACAGAACTTAAATTATGGGAATTAATATTAATACATAATAAATATATACCTATAATTGCTCTGTAAACATTTCTTTCAAAATATTTGATAAGTGTCATAACCACAAGAACAAATAACAGCGTATAGGTTAAGGATTTAAAATATTTTATGGAAATTACGAGTACTAGCGAACTGATAAAAACTCTATCTAAATATTATTAAAATTTAAATTTCAAAATTAAAATAATAATAATAATCTACACAAGCAATAGATATCTTGGACGTGACAAAATGTCTATTGTCTATGGGAAGACATAGTGCAAGTCTTTGACTATCTACCTACGGATAGACCAGGCATCTCCCAATGCGAAGCGTTGTAATGTTTGAAACCAACATTGAATAAAAGGTTTGTTTACACGGTCCTCGACACCATAGGCGTCTCGAGAATTAGGATTGAAATTTTCATAAATACGATTAAAATAATAAAATGAAATTTAAAACATGTTTAACTACCTATACAATATTTAAGTATACTATTAACTAAAAGGTTTCGACGCAGCAAGTGCGTTATGGTAGTTGTGGCGGTGGTTCCGACCGCAGTGTTTTCGTCAACACTACCCTATGTTTCACTTGACAGCTAAACGTTGCGTTACGTTATTCGACAGCAAGCTGTCAAGAACTACTATATAAGAGACACCAGGGATCTCTCTCTCTCTCTTCGCTACCAACCGACACAGTGAAGATACGTCTCTCCACGGTCGGTCAGTTATCTGTTATGTACTGTCTGTGATTGTTTTATAGTTAAATGTATCATATAGTTTATTCAGTTGGTGAAATAATAAAGTATATTAAATGTTTACGTATGGATTTAATATCAACAAGTGCAATTAATATTCATAGTAGTGAATTTTTATAGAAATGATTTCTCGAATAAAATGTTCGAAAGTCTCAATGTAATGTTGTGATCTCGTCATAAGCGATTTTTTTCTATGTAAATTCAGTGAAAAGTGTTTTCAACAAAAATTGAAGAAAAAAATTAAGAAAAAACCTTCAATATCTTGCAGCTCTACCAGTTTTTCTAGAAATGACCACCTGGTTTGTCTGCTGCCATGTTTTATAGATCTACAACTTGCCGGATAATTTCCTATTAATTTCATCATGTAACAAGCATCTAGGAAAATATATACATTTTCGTGGGTTACAGGATGCGGCAAATAAGCCTTTAAAGCTTCTTGAATAAATGTATCTAAATTTGCTCCCAAACATTTAACCATGCTTATATTTGCAGCTGCTCCATCAAAACTTACGGACATAACGAATATTCTTGCTTGATAGATAAAACTTAAAGCCCGATTTAATAGGCTTGCTTTTTCTTCACGATAAATGCCAGCTAGGAAGAAATAACCCACTGGAACTTTCCATGTGGCCATTTAAAGCAACTAATAAGAAAAGCAAAACTTCCTTAGCCTCTGGAAGCTCGTTTGAATTATTCATATCCACGCCAATATCTACGTTTCCACAAAACTTTTTTTCCTGTCCACTCAACTTGACGTCTTATGAACATCTCTTCGATAACTAGGTTTCAAAGTAGTTTTCAACCTTTTTCAGCTGTTTCTCTTCCTTTTGAATCCAAAACCGCTAATGTTTCTTTGCAGAATCCAGGAACAATTTAGAAATTGTTCAAGGATGTGGCAAATATTTCATAAATTTTTCTCGAACGTAATTATAAGCTTTGTTTGAATAAAAATTTAGGGTAATAGCAAACGACCTTACGTCTGGTGAATAGTTCCGTTGTGGATATTTAAAAGCTGTTTAATCAGATCTATTTGTGTGGGTAAAGAGGTCTAAAATATTACAAGCAATGATATAAATTCAATAACACTCAAAAGTGAGACGTTCAGGGATATTTCTGTATTTTCCGTAAAAGCAACACGACTTTTAGAATGCTCAATCAGCGATTTCTGGTGAAAAACTCTTAGGACGTCTTTTCTGTTGGCGCAATATATTTATTTTCCTCTTTTGTTTTTTATGACTTGTTTTTGGAGTTCCTGATAAACTGAAAATATCTACAAAATAACGAAGTTTTTTCCAAAAAAATGGACGATATTTGATAAGTTTTCAGTGAACGGAGTATAATTTTAAAAAATGGCTTCTAGTATTTTTCCCTCAATTCTAAGTCCAGGCATATTAACTTACTTTTGACCTGGAGTAATGTTAGCTTTTGGTGTTAATTCAGGAGGGCTGCCAAGTGCCGCACCTGTTGAACATGATAGTTCCAAGGCAGTGAGAGTTGATGGTAACGATGGTTTATCTCTATTTTCTTCCGAACTATGACTGAAATTTTTATCGGGTAATTTATTAATTTTAACAATAATAAAAGTTTACAAAATAGGAAGCTAATAAGAATTCTTCACCTTCTTTCCGCATGAGCAAGATCTTTCATGCCAGAAGTAGAAGGCACAGGAGAACTTAAAACTGATGGAGACGCTGCGTTTTTAACACCCTTCTTCCACTTGGGTAAATAATAAAAGTCTTTATTAAAACGCTGTGAACATAAATAAGAATATTTCGGCAGCGTATCCAATTTTATATTTAAGACAGCGCACCATGTTTAGCTCCTCTCTTTTGTAGATCGAAACCTAAAAATAGTGCTAAACTGACGTGCCGCCACTGAAAATCGCAAACAGCAATGTGCTTAGGCGTGCAGAGACATCGTTGCCCCAGCTAATCTTCTACAAGCAATATACTTTTTCATCATTTTGCAAAAACAACACTCAAAACCTTTATTGCAAATCAAGGTAACACATAAAAATAAATTATCAGTATACTTGCATACTATTCACAAACAAATACAAGCCACAACTGTGGATTAATACAAATCTAGATACTTCACATGCAGCAAGATAAAGATTTTAAATTGAGTTTTCTGGTTATATTTACATAAAGAAGGTAGAAACCAAGGAATATAACGTTAGTAAATCTTTACATTCATAAATAAGCCCTAATGTAAGTGTAATGTCTTAAGTAACAGAAAAGTGATAAATTTATCATTCTCAACTTGTCATCATATTCGGCGATTTAAGGATGAATTATCACATAGCGGCAACGCTTGAACCACCACCCAATCAGAGCAGAGGACCGATGTAAACATAGAGTCCCTTGAATGTTGGCTTCAAACAATTCGGCTGTGTGCCCAGTTTATTCTCTGATATATAGTCAAAGGTTCGTCATTTTCAGACAAAATGCTGTCAAGCAGCGAAACTATAGTCACAGAAGCATCGAAGAACATCCTAGAACATCCAGAATTCGAAGGGCCACTTGCTCCAGTTAGCTCACGCGCTGGCTACGTCCTTCACCTACAAAAACCAACAGTGAAGCCAGAGAAGTAGTCTCCAAGTCTGTATTCCTTGTTCTTCCCTGTGATTGCATTTTCTCCTGTACCGTCGCTTCTACTTCCTGTACCCTCGTCAGCTTGTCATGTACATCGTCGCTGGTACCCCTTACTCGATTTTCTACTTCTTGGAAGATGTCGTGTTTTACCTGCTTCATACGTTCGTCCACACACGAAGTAATATTCTCAATTCTGCTGGCTTGTTCTTGCAGAATTTTCTTTGTTTCTTCATCTCTTCTCCTAATTTCTTCCTTGCCTTCTTCGTCTCTTCTTCTGGCATCTTCATCTCTTTTTCTCATTTCTTCATCTCTTTTTCTGGCTTCTTCTCGTGCTAATTTAGCTTCTTCGTCCATTTTTTCAGAATGTTGGCTCTTACGAACACACTTTATAATTGACATCTGACCATAGAATAAACAAAGTCCATAAACTTAATTCTCATAGACAAATTAGACTATATATATATATATATATATATATATATATATATATATATATATATATATATATATATATATATATATATATATATATATATATATATATTGAAACTGACCCCGGATATGGGTTCTAGGGGTCCTAGTTCGCGCTTATTTGAAAAAAATTCTTCAAAATTAAAAAGTCAAGATCTCCCAGAGTGAATTTTTTCTAAGAAAATTCACTAAAAATGAAACCCGTCACAATGGCCGAGTTCACCAGACGCAGACGCCACGGCTGAGTTTAACCGCTTGCGCTACAAGCGTCTCGCGACAGTAAAAACTCCGTTGCGGTGATCATGCGCATTTTGCAAAATATTTTAAGTATTGACATAAAAGACCTCCCTGACGTTCTGTTTACACACAATCCTCCCAATTTACCTGACCTGAAATCAGTTTATCTAATCAAAAGGTAAAAGAAGGGAAAGGGGGAAGGAAAATTACATTATGCTCACATGAATGGCTGGGTTGATTTTCCTTCTCCTTTTAGCTTTTAATTAGGCAAACGGATGTCAGGGTAGGACAGGAAGGTCAGTTGGGTGGATTGTGTGTAAACAGCACGTCAGGGAGGTCTTTTATTTCGTTACCTAATATATTCTGTGCGCATGATCAATGCAACTGCCGAGAGACGCTCGTCTTGGTTTTATCTGCTGAATACAGTGGGCGAGTCACCAAGCATCAGCGTTGCCAGCAGCTCCATTGTTATATCAAGAAATGTTGACAAATGTCATAATTTATTGACATAACAATGGAGCTGCTGGCAGCTGAATTGTTATATCAAAAATGTTGACATCTTGTTATGAAAATACTTTTTTAATATTGGAAAAGTTAACTTTATTTAGATTAGATAGTTGTTTTGTAGATGGAATTTTAAGAAGTAAACGTAAAACTAAATTCAAGTTATTTGCTAGTTATTGAAAGCAAATACAGATTATATGCTCAGTTTTAATATAAAAATGAAAGGTAAAAGAACGACGGTAATTTATATAAATATAGCTATTGACCATAGAAAATTCAGCGATATGGTGCCGCCTGAAAGAACCAAATTTTAAAAAATGAAGATTATTACGAAGATGTAAAATATCAATTTACACTAAGTGTAGATTGAAACATGTAATGAGCACTGATACGCCCACTTGGAGAACCCAAATCACCACAACACATTAAAAAACCTGACGATCGTTTCACTAACCAAGTTAGCCTCATCAAAGAATGAATAATTCTGAATTATTCCTCCCCTCATTATTCATTCTCTGATGACACGATCGCCGGGTTTTTGTTAATGTGTTGTGGTGAGTTGGGTTCTCCAAGTATTCTCATCAATTTACACTTCAAAAGACTTTCGCTTTAGAATGTCTCAATCAATTTTCAATGCATTGAGAATCACATAGAATACCCGCGAAAATATACGCATTCAGAACAGTACGTATGGCTACTAACTGTATGCTCCAGCATTCCGTTGAGTCAGTCAGCGAAAATTGATTCCGTTTTGAGAAATCTGCAAACGTCCCAGCTGAAACACGGAGGGAATAGTGACCGCATACGTTGTTGACTCAATTATTTAACTGTTGGAACCTGGTAAACCCAAACTATGCTACATTGGCTGTGTTCACTAAGTGCCAACGGCTGAGTTTAGGCGCTCATCTCACTTGAGAGAATTCAGCGACTGTAAATTTCATGAACGTATCGTATACTTCAACCCAAAGACATATATATTGCGTCTATGACTTCAACCAGTATTTTGGCATTTGTCTGTCATTATAAAGTCAAAACTTCGAATCAGGGCATCATTTTAAATGTTTTAAAATCGAAAATGGATAAATGAAAATAACGATCAACTTAGAAACCTCATTCTAATGGAATTAGCTAGTAATGATCCATTTGATATGAATTTGATACTAGTGGCGAAAGAAAACTTAGCTGTCCATGGATAAAGAATAAAGTGGCGCCCTTAGATTAGGTTTTTTCCTCCCTCAGGGCTCGTCCGCGTCTTTGCCGCCCCGATAGCCCTGCTTACTTTGGCTTATTGTGCATAGATTAGGTTTACCTAATCTAAGGTGGCGCTAAAAGAATTAAACCAACGAGACATAAAAATTATTCCGAGGATGTAATATCAAATCACACTCCAGATAATTTTCATAACCATTTTAGAATGTTTCGAAAAATAAATAAGAATCACAAAGAATACCTGCGAAAATAGATAAATTCACAGCAGTGGGTTCTTGCCACTTAACTACACCTGCTTCAGCTTTAGGTTGAGTTATTTAGCGAAAATTAATTCCGCTTTGAGAAGTGAACAACAGTTCAAGTTCTAGCTGAAACTTTCCGGCACTGGTGAAAGGAATTGTTTACTCAACTATTCAACTGCTGGCTCCTGCTGAACGCAACCGTGTAACTACGGCATAGACAGTTTTGGTTTTTCGAATATTTCCTTTATGAGATTTATAATAGAGACCAATACCAGAGAACGCAGAAAACAGAACAGTCAAAACTTAGATTAGGTAATAGTAAGAAGAGTCAAAATAAGAAATATAAATATATTTTATTACCATTATTATTATCAAGAAGAGCTTCAGACGGTCGAAGCATTTTGACGTTAAATCAGAACGAAAACATTGAAAATTGAAAAATTAAAGTATCTATTTGTAATTCATTAAATCAATAATATAATTCAAATGGGGATGATTTTAGATTATGTAAACCGCTTTGGCTAAGTAATATTTAATGAATTCTGATTATTTTATGTGATGGTTTTGACTGTGCAGTAAAACATACAATTATATTTATATCTAAGTATTTTTAGTGGGTTGGTAGTTGAGCTTGATGTTTTGTGAATCGTGATTTAGTTCAAGGAAATTGTGTGCATAATTGCATATTAGCGTATTTATTTTAATCACTCTTAATATGTCTGAAAATATAGAAATACGAACTATCTTAGGAAATAGAAATTTAAATCCGGTCACGGATTGTCCCGTACAAGACCCTGCTTCAGGAGTTAAGGTTGGTTAATTTCTGATATACACACATCACATATGTACTTAACATTTCCATTAAATTTTGCGGCATTTTCAAACTCGACCTATTTGTTACATTACACCCAGCATTACATATGGCTAACAAATTATCCATGCAGTTATTTGTCCACATATAACTCTTTAGCACTAATACACAACAAAATACCACAAATTAAAAGTAATACACTGAATTACTTCAAGATGCTTAAATCCTTGACATGATCTTTGCAGTGTCTTTCCATCTTACTTTAGTTTAAATAAAAAATATTCCACATGTCATGTGCTTGCAGTAAAATGTTTATATAAGACACATGACATTGTAAAACAATACATTAAATTAATACTATGTTAGTTGATTCATATGTAATGACATATTTTAATTTTGTAATTTAGTGTGCACCTTGTAATCGTGTAGGGAAACAGCAAAGAATGGAAAAGGTATTTCTTGGATTTATTTATTAGCATATTTAGTGATCAATAGCAATAATTCATCAAGTTTTGATGCTTAACTAGGTATACTATTGAATAATATTTTGAGAAAACTTTTTAAAAGAGATTCTTAAAATAATAAACATGTAAATATTCTCAAGTTTTTCTTATTAAAAACTTTCAGACTTTAGATGCTAATGATTGAGTTATTTATATTTGAAATAAAAGTCTGCAAGTATTTTTTGAAGCTATCTATTATCTTTATTTGCGTTTACTTTTTCAAATTATACCTCTGCATGCTACCATCAAATGTTAAATTTGGTAAGAATTGATGTTCATGCAGTAAACAGTTATATCATGTGGTGTTTATCTAACTTATTTACTATGGAAATGTATCTGTTTTTATGATACAGCCAGTGATTATTAATTTTAGTTTCAGTTAAAAAATATATTCTAAGTTATTACTTACCAATTTTAGGATGGATATTATGTCACTTTTATAATGGAAACACACATTTCATCAAACAAGTTTGTAATTTGGATGACATTTTGTTTATAGGTTGGTCTGTAAAATGTGGTATTGTTTTGTAATTATTCAGGATATCTTAAATGATATTTATATTAAAATGTACCCAGCAAATAATATGTATCTGCTGCACACTGCAGATTCTGTGACATGAGTTTTATTTTACCTTTTATAACTTTTGAAAGCCTTTGTAAAGAATTTCTAGTAAAAAAAGTTTTCTGAAAATTAATGATTTAAATAAACTTGAATGTAAACGTTACTTATTTTTCTCATAAAATAAGACCCACCATTGTATTATTATTAATTTATTTTTAGGGTTTGGAAGGGACAAATGCTTTCGTCAGCCAAAGATCTAAGTTGGTAAGATATACATGTTTATATGTATGCTTTACCTCCATTAGGTCTTTATTTAATTATATTGGTTAAACACATAATGCATGACACCTTTTTATTTTATGCTTTCTTTAGTGGGCTTGAGCTGAATAATATCTATATGTATTATTTATTTAAATAATGGGCTACAGCAAGTAATTGCAATTCAAGAGAGCTTGATAAATTTGTACAGTTTTTTGGTGGAAGACATTTGGGAATATTTCAGATTTAAATTTAACAGCCTTAAGTTGGTTAAAAATTTTCAAAATATTAAAATATACTGCTCACAAGTATTCCCAGGATATTTTCCAAATACCTATTTTGTTTTTTTAATTTTTTACATTTTCCGACACTGATAACCAAAAGTTTTGTTCTGGGCGTATCTATCTTCTCAAATTTGTGCCTTCTTGTTTTTACTCATTTCACATTTTCAACTTCTTTTTGTTGTTCACACATTTTCGTATGGTTGCATTTATTATTTATCAGCTTAAAACTTTATATTGTTTATTTATTTAATTTGTAATGTTATGTCTTGTCTGATGGTACTTGATGTAGTAGCCAATATTACTTTATAAGATCACAGATTATATGCACTTACAGATGTCAGAATGTAACTATTGTTTGTGTTTATGTGAACTTATGAGGTCTTATACAATATTATGCATTCAGGCCTAATTTCATAATCCTTTTAGCTTAAAAGTGAAGATTATTATTCCATGCAATCCGAAAGTGATGTTTCTGTTATTTGCATCTGAATGTAATTTTAGATTTATTATACCTATACCTATAACCAACTTATCTATGGATTTTCTTAAATGTGGACCCCTTGACAAACAGTATTTATTAACCTGTGTAAAGAAAATTATTTTTTATTTACAGGTGTCCGGAAATGATGAGCAAAAAATTCAGGGAGTGATGCTACTCGGAAAAATTAGTACCCCAAGTTCTTATAGCATTTTTTTTAACTCAAAAATAACAGAGTTACTTAGGGTCTCAAAAAATATTATTAATATTATTCATCTGATTTTATAATTACCTGGACTATTTCGCAAGGAAAATCACAACAAAATATTATCTGTCAAAACAGACGCCACATGATCTTGTTTACCAAGAATGTCTTCAAGGCACACTCTATTGATATTGAAAATGAGAATTGATTTCATATTCAATCAATACCAGCAAAGCTTTGAGAATGTTTTCTCAAAAACTGTTAGTTTTATCAGGATGCAACAAGAGGACGTTTTTTGGAAATTTTATGATTCTCTTCAATCGTGTGTTGTTAAATTTGAGATAAAAATTCAAGCAAAAAAGTTATGAGTCATTATCTGTTGGTCAAGCGCAGTTTAAGCATTTAGATTCCAAGGGATCGACATCATTGCAACATAAATACAAAATTATATTATATACGAGTGCACCAAATTTGAAAAGAATCGATTCACGCCAAAAAAAGTAGAAAAAAATAAACTTTTTGAGACCGTGTAACTCCGAACTCCGTTATTTATTTTTTAGTTTTCAAAAAATGCCATAAGAAGTTGTGGCAAAAATTTTTTGAGCAGCTCCCTGGATTCTTTGCTCATAATTTCCGGACACCTGTATATAAATAAAAATGTATACTGCAGTTCATTGAAATTAAATTCTACAATATATTTTTAAGTAACAGAAAACATGATTAATAAATTATTAATTATTTGTTTATAAAAGCTTTTTTTAAGTTCAACTGTCTTTGTTTTAAAACATGTATGAAAAGTCCTGATGCAGCAGGTGTGTTATGGCAGTAAATCTTCATAAAACTGTTTCCTCTTATAAATAGTTAGTTGAACTGTTGATTAAAGCTGAAACAGACAAATAAAAGATTGTATGTAGGTCTATGACCAAAGTTGCCTTGGTCAACAAAATAAATGATGAATTGGGAGTTACCTCCTGGGCAGTTTTAGATAAATAGACTGCTGATAGATAAAGTTCGGCATCTTACATGCATGTTGACACTATTTTCACCTTTTGATTCCTTGTCTTTGCTGAGTTATTTACATTTAAACTTCTTCGCTGGCCTGGTGCGGTAAGTTAAAAAAAAATCACAAAATCTCCATTTTTTCACTTGCTATGTTTACATACTCCTGTCCCGGTACACCCCTCCCCCTTTCCCGGTACACCCCTCCCTCTTTCCCAGTACACCCCTCCTCCTCTCCCGGTACACCCCTCCTCCTCTCCCGGTACACCCCTCCTCTGCAGTTACCCACCACTGCACTATTTCTCAGATTACTCCGCCATGTTTTTTGCTGGAGGAGGGGGGGGTCCTCCGTTACTTCGTCGTGGGGGTTTTCCTTCCCCTTCTGCATGCTTGCAACCACACTCAATGCAAACCACATGAAAAAGGTCTCCGAAACTACCCACAAGAAAGTTATGTGACCTGTGGTGGCTGCAGTGTAGACGGTTTAAAGGAGGTATGACGGTAAAATGTGAGGTCCGGCGAAGTTGTTTTTGTCGCATTTTCCGCTCTAATTTCCCTTTTATCTTCCCCGCCCAGCACCCTTATTCACTCCTGGGTCCTGGTAAAAATTGTAGAAAAAATTTGCTAAAAACAAAGAAACGTCTTCTAATTTCAAACATACATTTTAAAAGTATATTTTGATGAAGCAAATCATTTTAGATACATGCTTATGAGAAAATAGAGAGGCAATGACTGATGAATAGGTGCAGATTTGGGCACTTGACACCCCTCTTTCGATTTTTATTTGTTTATACATTTTTAGTTTTACCATACAACCCCTGTTTCAATTTTTATTTGTTTATGCATTTTTACTTTCTACCATACGTAACTCCCGCGCGGTTTACTGGAAAATATCATTTTTGTCCAATTCATTATAACTGACATATTTTTAAAAATATTTATTTGAAATTTTGTACAACGCTATTTTTGGACATCAACATATAAAATACGGCCTCCAAATTTATAAAGGCTATTAATTCTAAGATATGATAGTCAACTTTTTTATGGTAGCCATTGTGGATTTTGAAATAAATTAATCGTATCCGAACCTCCATACGGTTGGTTGCTTATTTTTTGAAATTCATAAAAAAAACTTATTTTTTAATGGCTATTTCAATATAACTTAAAAGTGTCACTATTGAAAAATATAATTTTTGGCAGGTTTTGATGAACATCTACATCTTTACCTATAAAACAACAATGTTTCTTTTTATCTACATAGTGACAGACAGCTATTAGACAAAATTAAATGCAAATTCTTTTAATTGAATATGGAATCATGAAGTAATAGTAATAACGGAGGGATATTAAACTACAAGAAAGTAATATTTTAATGAATAATTATTATTAGCAATTAATAACTAATTTTAAACTAATAACTAAGATTAACTATGAATTAACTACAATAAACATCAATCCTGTTACTACTGAAGATGCTCAAAATTACCACAATTTCCCTCAAGACACATTTGTACCCTATTAGTGTCTATGCAGACCATATTGAAACAACTGGAGATAAACCGTTAAATGCTCTCGTGATCGTCTTATGTAAATCTTGCATATTATGAGTCTGCGTATAAACAATATCTTAATAAATACCCACAAAAAAGTCAAATGTATTAAGGTCAGGAGACCGAGGTGGCCAAGCAGCACAACAGTTGTTTGCTGATAATTGTTTCAATTACGTAGAAATCCGCTCCATGGTTGTAAATCCAACTATAGGGACAGGTGATATCTAAAAATTCGCAAACCAAGGTTATGGGGAGGAGAACCATCATGTTGGAAATATTTTATTTGTCTTCGTGTGTGCAGTGACAAATTGTCTAATGTATTCTCACAGTTTTCTTGTAAAAATCTTAAATATTTAAATTGCCATCAAAGAAAAATGGTCCCAGGCTGTTTCCTTTCTGTGTAAAGACATCGATTTTCATTTAGAGTTGTTAAAAAATTTCTATTATTTTTTATGTAGGCTACAAACATGTTTGTTTTTCTTTTTATTTAAATAAGAAGGTATCGTCAAAAATTAAGTATCAGTTCAAACACAAAGAAGAAATACAGCCACGTTTCAAGAACAAGAAAACACTAATTAAAATAATTTCTAAGACACGGTAATCAACTTTTTTTCAAGGGAGCCATATTGCATTCTTTGATAAATTACTAGTGTACAAACCAATATACGACAGTGTTTTATTTTTTGAAAAAAAAAGTTATAAGAACTTCTATATTTCTTATTAGTTGGCTATGGAAATAAATGGACATCACTCACTTGTAAATATCGAACTGCCAATTCGTGTTTTCTTGTTCCTGAAACGTGGCTGTATTTTTTCTTTGTGTTTGCACCGATACTTTATTTTTGACGATACCTTCTTATTTAAATGAAGAGAAAAAAATATTTGTAGTCTACATAAAAAAGAATAGAATCTTTAACATCTCTAAATGAATATCGATGTCTTTACACAGAAAGGAAACAGCCTGCCCGCAAATTGTTTGCCAAAACTGAGAGTTCACTCAGACAACATAAACCTGTGGCCAAGAGACACATGTCTAAGGGCAGAGTTGTGCGCTTGGAAAGAAATTGAATAAATATGATAATGAAGAAAACCCACCTGTTAATATTTTGTGCGCTGATGAGAGCAAATTTATCAATTTGGGGATGTTTAATAGAACACATTTTCATTGTTATGCATTTGAAAAACCCAATCTCAGTAGTGAAAGGCGATTCTATCATAGATTTTCGATCAATGTGTGGTACAATTAGAGGTACACTGGTGGGACCATTTTTCTTTGGTTTGTACACTAGTAATTTTAAAAAAAAAATCTCAAAAAATGCATTACGGCTCCTTTAAAAAAAAGTTGATTATCGTGTCTTAGAAATTAATAGACCCGTGTAAATTCTGAAGTCATCTTTTAAATCTTCATGTTCAAAAATAGCCTTGTAGAAAGTTTCAAATAAATTTTTTAAAAAATGTGTCAATTATGATGAAATGAAAAAAACGACATTTTTAGTTTATTTTAAATATTTCAGGAACATGTATGAATATCGTTGTTTTGGCGAAACAAATCTTTAATGGTCTCATAAATCCCCAACTAACTTCATGACTCTTCTAGTTTCAGAGATACTGATAGTGAGCGACCTTAAGTAGGACTGTCAGACTTGTCAGAAATTTGCCCATATAGTCTGCAAGTACCTACTGATAAGTACAATTTGAAGAACCTAATTCACCACAATACATTTTTCAGACCTGACGATCGTTTTGCTAACAAAGTGAGCGTAATCAGAGGGATGAATAAAGTTTATTCTTCTTTGTTGGCGAAACGATCGTCAGGTTTAAAAATGTATTGTGGTGAATTGGGTTCTCCAAATTGTACTTATCAATCAGTGTTCATTACAGGTTTCCATCCTCACTCATAAATTAAATATACACAGGTAGGTATTTCTTCACTTACTGTAACTTCAAAGGAATAAAAAAAAAACTTTGAAACGTGATAAGAAGTCATAATCATAGTCTAATGGTGATCTCGCCTTGTCGTCGCAACCATGATTTCTGTTTCCAGCAGCTCTTTTTATTGCGTTGCAGCTTTTGCACTTCATGAATTGTGCCACATTTCCAAATGTTTTCCTCTTGGCCTACTTCTTCCGTTTTTTCCAAGTATGTATCCTCCAAATAATGCTGTCAGAAAGTTATTGTCTTAAAATATGTCCAATAAATTTTGGCTTTCTCCTCTCAGTCTCTTCCACTAGGCATCTTGCTTCTCTCGCCTCTTCTAGCATACATGTATTCCTCTTTATGTCGGTTTATTTTTTTATAATTTTTCTCCACGTCGAGATTTAATTTTTTTTATCGTCTTCTTGTCTTGCTTTTTTTTTTTTTTTTGTTCCCTCAGGGCTCGTCCGCGGCCTTGCCGCCCCGATAGCACCGCAACCCTTGGTTGATTGTGCATACCCCTAGTCTTACTCCACCCATTCCAAAATCACTGTGCCTTGAACTAGTCTGCACAGCGATTGGTAGGGTGAAGTTTTATATTGCTCTGTCTCCGGTCTAGAGTGACCGTAGATCAGTTGTCTTTTCCGGTCCAGAGCTATACACTCGCACAAGATGTGCTGGGCTGATTCCTCCCCCTCGCCGCAGAGTCTGCATGCGAGGTCCCCTTCGAACCGCCCCATTTTATGTAGGTGTTTCTTGACGGCCATGTGTCCCGTCAAGAGACCTGTTGTGTTTCTGAGCTGTCCTCTGCTAAGGTTTAGCAGCTCCACAGCTCTCTTTGAACTGGGTCCGTCAATTATTGACTTCCCATGTCTGAGCCCTGGACAGTCCGCCCAGTACACCTTGTGTTGGTTTCTGACCCAGGACTTAATGGCTCCCCTGGCAGTGCTCTTTGACACGCCCAGAGCCGGTTCTGGTCCCATAAATGGTTCTGCTGACCCCCTCTTTGCGAGACTGTCAGCTTCTTCATTGCCTTTGACCCCCGAGTGACCCGGCACCCAGATGAGGGTCACCTCATTCTGCCCAGCCAGGTCGCTCGTCTCGTCTCGGCACTCACTCACCAGCCAGGAATTTACCCGTGGGCTACTTAGTGCCTTAAGGGCTGTCTGTGGCTATGAGGATCCGCTTGTTGGTGTAGCCCCTCCTCTTGTTCTCCCGCACACAGTGCAGGATGGCGTACATCTCGGCCTGAAACACCGTTGCATGGGCTCCGAGGGAAATACTGTGACTTACCCTCGGTCCTTCCGAGTAAACACCTGCCCCCGTCCCACGCTCCCCGCCAGATCCGTCCGTGAACCAGACGAGCGCGTCCCGTGGTATGCCCGGTGTCTCCTCCCGCCATGCCCCGCGATCAGGGATTTCCACTGTGAAGTTGTTTTCCCTGCACATTCGCGGGCTCGCGAAGTCTGACCTCATTTCAAGCATGGGTTCCTTCACGATCTCCTGAATTTTGCAGTGGCCCCTGAAGCCTGGGTTGATCTTCAGTCTACCATTGCAGGCTAGTCTGTATAGTCCTAGCCTGGCCTCTCCCATAATAACGAAGTGTAGGGGGGGTAGATCCAGCAACACCTCCATGGCGGCTGTTGGGGTTGAAGACATGGCCCCTGTGATGCCTAGGCAAGCCATCCTTTGGATCTTGCCTAGTTTTTGTTTGGCACTGGATTGTGTCACCTTAGGCCACCAGACCAGTGCCGCATATGTTAACGATGGTCTGACCACCCTTGTGTACAGCCAGTGGGCCATACTAGGTCTTAGTCCCCACGTTTTTCCATATAGCCGCCTAGTGACGGCTAAGGTCATGACTGCCTTACGCAGTATTTTTCCAATGTGACCATTCCAGGTTAGCTTAGAGTCCAATACGACCCCAAGATATTTTACCTCCCTGGCCATTGGAACGCTCCTACCGTATAGAGTGAGAGTTCTGTGGCTTTCACACTTCCTCCTCCTCGTAAACGGCACGACGGTTGCTTTCTCGGGGCTCACCCCGAGCCCTTGATCAACCGTCCACCCTTCCACCACTTTCAGTGCAGTCTGCATACGCTCCCACACTGCCTGTGTGACCTTTCCTCGGACTATGATGACAATGTCGTCCGCATAGCCCTGTACCTCATACCCCCCTCCCGAGAGCCTCCCCAGCAGGCCGTCCACGACTAGACACCAGAGCAAGGGAGACAGAACGCTCCCCTGCGGACACCCCGCCGCGACCCCCGCCAGCAGAGTCCCTCCCGCGAGTGAGGTGAACACCGCCCTGTCCCTGAGCATGGAACCGATCCACCTGCAGCAGGTCTCCTCTATTCCACGCTCCCGGGCAGCTGCCAGAACCGATCCGAACGAGGTGTTGCTAAAGGCCCCCTCTATGTCTAGGAAGGCCCCCAGCGCCACCTCCTTGTTCTCCAGCGTATTCTCCAGTTTCAGCACCAGTTGGTGCAGTGCTGTTTCTGTTGAGAATCCTGCTCTGTATGCATATTGTCCGCAGTGTAGAGGATATGCTTCCAGTACACCGCCCCTAATGTGCCGGTCGAGCAGTTTTTCCACTGTTTTCAGCAAGAAGGACATGAGACTTATTGGCCTCAGGGACTTTGCCTGGTCTGTTGGACGCCCAGGTTTAGGAATAAATACAACCCTGGCCAGTCTCCATGCCCTCGGAATGTACCCCAGAGCCAGGCTGGCCCTCATAATGAGGGTAAGCACCGGCGCCAGTATATCTATCCCCTGTTGGAGCATGATGGGCATTATTCCATCAAATCCCGGCGATTTGTATGGCTTAAAGCTGTTAATGGCCCATCTGATTTTGCTCCAGGTAACCACCTCTTTAGCGACTGTCCAGTCTACTCTAGATGCCCGCCTATAAGGCGCCTCTATTTCTGAGTGTTCCCAGTCCGGAGGTGATTGGTTTATTATGTTACAGCCGGGGAAGTGCGTCTGGAGTAAAATTTCCATAGTTTCCTCCCCCGAGCTTGTAAAGCCTCCCGTGGGTGTTCTAAGGGAGCCTATGTTAGTCTGAGGGCCCTTAGACAGGATCTTGTGTAGTCGAGCACTCTCGGACGTGTTTTCCACTTCTTCGCAGTGCCTCCTCCACGACTCCTTCTTGGCGTCCCTCAGTCTTTTGTTATAGGTCGATAGGGCCTGTCTATATTCATCCCATGCTCCCGACCTTTTGGCCGCGTTAAACAGCTTACGAACCTGCGTCCTCCTTTGCCTGAGGTCCTCGTTCCACCATGGGACGTTCCTGGTGGACACCCTCATTTTCAGGGGGCAGTTGGCGTTATAGGCCGAGGTAATTGCGTCTCGCAATTGGACTGCTGCAATCTCGAGGTCTATTGAATCCCTTATGGCCCTCTCAACCCCCCGCAGTTCCACAGCTAGGTCTGCCCTGTAGGCTTCCCAGTCCGCCTTGCGGGGGTCCCGGTACCATACCGTTTCTCTTTCGACTTTGGCGATTTCAAACCGGATGTATCTGTGGTCTGAGCTACTCACTTCCCCAGACACAGCCCAGCTTTTAACAAAGTCACCCAGAAACTGGGTGGAAACTGTTAGGTCTAAAACTTCCTCACGCCGTGTTGTGACGAATGTCGGTTTATTACCTCTATTCAATATGTCTAAATTAAATTTCATAAAGAATTGTAAAAGTGCCTCACCCCTAGAGTTTGTGTCCGAGCTACCCCACAACTCATGGTGCGCATTCGCATCCATGCCGATGATGGTCTGCCATCCACCTGCTCTGCTACCCACCATCAGCTGCTCCAATTCGTTGGGTGGAGGAGGGTCCGTGCTGTCCCCTGGCAGATAGGCTGACGCGACAGTAATGTCCCTCAGCCCATCCGCTCCTCCACATCGGATTTTGATCGTTGCCAGGTCCCTGGAACAGAAATTCATTAGAGGGAGAAACTCTATCCCTTCCCTGACAAAAATGCAGGCCCTCGGATTCTCGCTGGACCTGCTGTAGATGAGCTTTCCATTAGCTCCGCCGAGTCCCTTGATCTCTCCTTTGTAGGAGTACGGTTCCTGGATGAGGGCCACATCCGTGTTCCTCAGAGCCATTAGTAGTCCGGCCGTGGCTGCCCTACTGTGTTGGAGGTTGACCTGAAGGAACCTAAGTCCCATTAACCCTTAATTGCTTCCCCAGTGGGCGGAAGCTAACCCTTCCCATGCCCCAGAATGCCTTGAAGGAGGTTCCTTCAAGGGCTCTGTAAGATGTCGGGTCGATCGAGAAGGCGAGCGTCTGTCCTTTCTCCTCTGCCTTCCTGCTTAGAACCGACCAGTGTTGCGTCCCCAGTTCAGGGTTCTGGATCTTAAGTCTGCTGATCACCGTCTCCTGCGGGACGGTGTCAGGGATCCGTACGAGGACCTTGCGTCTCTTTGGGAGTTCCTTGGGCTCGACGGCTGTCAAGTCCGCCCCCTCCCAAATCTGACCGAGGCCCCCGATCGTTTTCCGCAGCCAGTCCCGCGACTGCGGGCCGGCACAGGTTATCCAGAGGATGCCCCCCGTCAGGCGCGTCCGGTGGAACTGAGGCGGGCTCTCCCCTTCCTGAAGAGAGTCCACTGCAGCTACCACCGCAGCCTGGATCAGGTCCGCCTTCCCCTGGTCTAGCGTGACCTCAGGATGGCGTCTGTCAATCACCGCCATCCCGAGGCCCTCCGCAGCCTCCCTGTAAGAGCCAGTCTGCGCCGGTGTTCCGGCCTTAGTTCCTTTGGGAGGTCTGTCTGTAGTAGGCGTGCTAGAGCCAGAGCGCGGCGTCTTCCGACTCGCACTCTCCTCTTGCGCCTTTACAGGCACCCTGGCCCTTTTGGAACGTCTGTCTGTAGTGGGCGTGCTAGAGTTCGAGCGCGTCCTCTTCTGACCCGCACTCCCCTCTTGCGCCTTTACAGGTTTCTCGACCGTCCAGGTCCCGGCCGCCATTTTTTGCGCCCTCCGGAGCTTCTTTCTTTGCGCCCCGGAAAGACGCTTGGACTGCCGGGGCAGTCCCTCTACTCTAACAGTAGAGTCCTCACTGGTGGAGGGGCCCCCGGAGTCCGCGGAGCTCGCCGCCCTCCGGTGGGACCCAGCCTCCAGCTTGGGTGTCGGGGACAGGTCTCTGGCCGAAGCTACCCCCTGATCCCCCGTATCTACGCCGGTCGTGGGACCTCCAGAGTCCGCTGCCGCACCCTGGCTCGTCTCCGTTTCCGGGATAGACTCAAGGCTCAAGTCTGTAGCCGGAGCCACTCCTCGAGCCTCATTGGTTTTGGTTTTATATGTATTTATAATCTTCATGTTGTTCCCACGAGAATGGGGGAAATACTGTCCACACCATCAGAACCCCCTGTGTGGTGCAAGGCGGGTTACTCTGGAGGGTTGCCTGGTACTCCAGAGGTTCCGTTCACGACACCATCGCCCTGGTGCCATCCATCCATAGGCACGGGTCACGTGACACCGTAGATTGGGGGAGTTTAGTTCGACCTCCTTGTCTAGATCCGTCATGTTTAGTTATTAGCAGGGTCACCTCGTGCAGGATGCGGATTTTTACCGCGCATGACGGTCTTGGGGAAAGCTTCATCGGGAGTTTATGTTGTTATTTCCACTTCCTCAGCTTGCCCCCTGGAGTCCTTTGGCCCGCGACTCCTTAACCCCTCTCTTGTCTTGCTTAGTCCAAAGTCAAACTTTCCACCTCATATATTACAACACTCCATATGTATGACTTGATGAACGTCTTTCTCAGGTGCAACTTAAAATGTTTATTAGTGAGAAGAGTACTTTGTCGATTGAATGCTTGCTTTGCCACAGCGATCTTTGTAATGTCTTTGTTATTTATCATTATCATCATCATCTGTAATCATCAATAATACTCCCAAGGTACGTAAATATTTTCACTTGTTAAAGTTGTTGGTCTTCTAGCTTTATACCAATTTTCACAGTTCTATGCTTACTTATCTTTATAAAATTTATTTTAGCTTTGAAAATGACTCAGATTGTTGATCACACTTCTTCAGTCCTGCCGATCACTTAATGTCTTAGTTCATCCTGGATTAGCCTAAATTAGTTTTAAGATTACTTAAAATTACTTTTGTCTTCGTCATATTGATTTTTAGGTTAACCTTTCTTAACACGCCATCCGGTACACTGAACATCATTTTCAATTCTTTTTCCGTTTCTTTTATCAACACTATGTCATTTGAGTACTTTATGCAATGAAACCGTTGTCCATTTATTTTGATTCCTGCTGTCTTTTCCTTCAACCTATTTATTGTATCTTCTATGAATAAATAGAATAAATATGGCGATAATTAACATGCTTGCCATACACCTTTTCTTACTTTAGCATCAATTTAATATCCTTTTATTATTGTACCTTGATTTTTGTAGATATTGCGAATAATGGGAAGTAGCCTCCAGTCCCATCCAGTTCTCTTTATTATATTGATTATATTATTTTGAAAACAGACATCTGCCCAGAGAAATGAGGAATAAAAATTTCTTGATCGTCCCATTCAGTAGATTTATACTGCCGGATTTTGTCGTGCGTATCGTTGTGAAAAGTTGTCTATTTGTAGGAATGTGTTGCGGAGATGAGACAATGATAAGAGTTGCCTAGGGGACCAAAGTTCTTACTTTGTTGTGTTCGAGGTTAGTTGTTAGAGAAAGATGAAGAGTGTATCGGTCTCATATATATATAGGTTAGGTTAGGTTAGGTTTGTATGCGAGTGGGCCATATCGGCCCTCCACCGCGACCTTAAGGTCTATTGTGGCTCACGCCTAAAGTCTATATTTCGCCCAACAAATCCACCCTCCTGCAGAGGTCGATAATCTTTGTGGGCGAAAGTTGATCCAGGTCTTCTGGAGCAAGCTTTACCTTGCCAAAGAGCAGGTATCTAGTCCTGTCCGCTGCCGGACAGTAACACAGCACATGCTCTGCTGTTTCTTCATTCTCCATGCACAGCCGGCACTCGGTCTCCTGACCGACCCCAATACGGTGCATGTGGTGCCGCAAGCGGCAGTGTCCTGTATACAGGCCGACTAGAGTTCTCAGTTGTTGCCTGTTCAACTCTAGAAGCTTTTTAGCCCTTGACTCAGACAGGCCATTTATGAAGGCCTTAGAGTGGGCTAATCCTGGAAGATTTTGCCAATATTGGATTGTCATTCTTTCTGTCCAGGTCTTTAAGGTGCGTTTTGCTGTGCAAGATGTTATCCCCAGCACTGGTTCTGGTCCAACAAAGTCACTCTGGGCCCCACTCTTGGCAAGCGCGTCGGCCGCAACATTGCCGTCATGGTCCGAGTGACCCGGTATCCAGACCAGCGACACCTCATTACAGCTGCCCAATTCGTTAAGGGCAGATTTACAATTCCATACCGTCTTTGAATTACACACAATTACAATTTTATATATATATATATATATATATATATATATATATATATATATATATATATATATATATATATATATATATATATATATATATATATATATATATATATATATAGGGTGTGCATTGTAAAAGGTTGCACCAGGGTTTTCACGAGAACTGCTGAGAATTTCGGAAAACCCTAAAACACGTCGATTGCGTTTGCGAGGGAACACTTTTTTAACCCTAACAGAATTTGTAGCATTCAACGCCTAGCGGGGGTAACTTTCACCACCTTAATTTGAATAGGAAAGGTAGGTATGGTGGCACCTTTTTGGAAAGCTCTTTTGATTCTCTATTCAAAGCTGCACTTTTAAGATCTACCGATTATATTAGATATTTGCTTTCAAAACTTAAGCTGAAATGTTAAAATCTACTGATTCGTTTTTTAAGATATTTGCTTCCAAAACTTCAAAATAAAACGTCTAAAATAATAGTATTAATTTCGTGTTTAAGGCTACAATTACAATTATATCGTTTTAAACCGCAACGAAAGCTCTTTTCTAGGATGTGAGCCACACCCACTAATATCTAATTCCAGTTGTTATTTACTATGAAAAAAAAAAGAGATTTAGGTGTTGTGGAAAAAAGAAATTAGCAATAGTATTTTTAATTTAATAATTGCTCAAAATGACCACCGTTGGCTTTCATACAATAATACAGTCTCTGATCAAATCGTCTTCTGATATTTTCCAACCCCTCTGGGGTTATTCTGCGACATTCACTAGTACTAGTAATTCTCTGCCTCAGTCCCTGCAGATCTTGTGGTTGAGTTTAAAAGACCTTGCTTTTTAAATATCCCTATATAAAAAGTCTAGGGGATTTAGGTCGGGAGATATAGCTGGTCATTTAATAGGACCTGTTCTTCCTATGTACTGATCTGAAACAAAAATTACACACCTGAGTTACAAACTAGCTTTAATTTCGGAATATGATTCATTATTGCATCGCCTTTGAATGAGCTATTATCTTAAAATCAAATAATAAGCTCCCTCGGTAATGATTATCAAAAAACCTCCTAACCATAGCTGCACAATGAGGAGGGGCACCATCTTGTTGAAAATATAGGTGATTGATGTTATGATTCTTATCATTTTGCAATATTTCTGTCATCAAACATCTGTTTCATTCTCTAGCAAATTAAGATACACCTCTCCAGTCAGATATAAAAATTGAAGCAGCAATTAAATTTCCAATAATCTTTGCACAAACGTTTTATTTTTAGGTATTTTGGGTATGGAATTCCCTGCACACGTGATTTCTGTCACTACAATAGCGGCAGTTATATCTGTTGATATGGCCGTTTAATAAAAAGGTGCATTCGTCAGAACAACAAATGTTATAGAGCTTCGGATTATATATAATTCTTCCACTCATGCCTTCACAAAATTGGAGCCTCCTGTCATTATCATCTTCAACTCATGTAGCAACTTTATTTTATAAGGATGGTATTTGTGGATCTGCAAAATTTTGTGGATACTGGATCAAGCTATACCCGTTGTTGCAGATAGGTGACGAATGCTCAGATTTTTATTTTGCTCAAGTTGTCCTATTACACCCACTTCCATTGCTTCGTCTCCTACACTCTGCGTTCGATCGTGCTTCTTATTGGAAACAACCAGTTTCTTCAAATTGTCCAAAATTCTCGAAACATGAACACCATTTTTGCCTGGATGATTTTCATGAAAAATACGAGCAGTTGCTCTACTACACCGATTATTTCCATAACAAATTGACACAATATCAATGCTGTCTGGAATGGTGTAGGTCATTTCGGTATTAAATTAATTTCAAATGAACAACTCTTTTACAAATTCAGTAAAAAAATATTGAAACAATCCACATTGGATTTTAAAGTAAAAGAAAACGTGACAAAAAAACGATCAAAAACCTATGCACGGATTATCATCATTTATACTTCTTTCTACCAACTCATATACTTTATCAACGAAAACACAAGACTAAACCAATTTTATTCCCCAATATTCAGTGACCACCAAATATTTTATACTTAAAAAACTAATCTAGCTTAAACACGAAATAAATACTACCACGAATAAATACTACTACTATTTTAGTTTTTTTTTAAGTAAATAACTCTGCCAAGAAGAAGCAAAAGGTAAAAATAGTGTCAACGTGCATGTAAGATGTCAAATTTTATCTGTTAGCAGTCGATTTATGTAAAACTGTCTGTGAGGTAAACTGCAATATCACAGATTTTTTTTGCAAATTTTGAAAACAAATATCTAAAAATTTAATCGGTGGATTAAATTAACATTACAGCTTTGAATAGATAATCAAAAGAGCTTTCCAAAAAGGTGCCCCTCGACCTACCTCCTTTTTGTTTTGTTTTTGTTTCTACCTTCCCTATTCAAATTAGGCGGGCGAAAGTCGCCCCGCTATGGGGTTGAATGCTACAAATTCTGTTAGGGTTCAAAAGTGTGTCCCCCTCGCAAGCCAAATCGACGTGTTTTGGGGTTTTTAGAAAATCTCAGAAGTTCTTGTGAAAATCACGGTGCAACCTTTTACAATAGACGCGCCTGTATATATATATATATATATATATATATATATATATATATATATATATATATATATATATATATATATATATATATATATATATATATGTATGTATGTATGTATGTATATGTATAAGCAATAGACGTACCTATATTTTTCTTAAGCTTACTTTCTCATATTGCTTCAAGTGCTAGCATTACTTCTCTAGTGCCTCAGCTGGGTCTAAATTTGAATCGATCTTCATCCAAGCAACTCAATTTTCTTCTAATTCAGTTTTTTACTTCGATTAGAAGAATCTTTGCCACATGCTGTACACATATTGTCCAGTGTTGGTTGCATTTTTGCACGTTTACCGTAATAGTAATACCTACTCTTACTCTTTATAAACTCACTGGGCAGCTCTCCCTCCCGATAAAAAGTATGAAATAAATATGTATATCCATATCAAAATTAATCCAAAGTTTGAAATCGGCTTAGTTTTACACAGTGTGTACTGTTATAATTTATTGTTTTTTGTTATTTCATACTATTCATCAACGCTTTGGAGTCTGTTCAATCTCTTTTTAGTGAATTTTCTTACAAAAAAATTCACCAATGCGCGCGAACAAGGCCACCTAGGACTCGTATCCAGGGTCAGTTTCAATTTTTATATGTTTATATATATATATATATATATATATATATATATATATATATATATATATATATATATATATATATATATATATATATATATATATAAAATATCACACCGATAACTCAAGAAATAATGGACCGATTTTGATCAAATTTTCTGAGTACCTTCCCTTTGCAAGTGGTTTGGATAAGTTCGTTAGTCAAGAAAATCGGCTCCGGTTTTCCCGGAAAATTTTGTGTTTTCTTTCGCAAAAAACATCCGGAAATAACAAAGTAAGGGGAACCACTTGTACGGGTATGCGTGTTTGTATTATAAAGAGTGAACCATGTACCAAAATTTAGGTCTGTAAGTTTAGAGACAAAAAAGTTATGGGCATTTAAAGAGAGAAAAAAATTGGGTTTTCCTCAAAAAGTCAAAGTCGCGATTTGAAACGTCAAAATTGGCAACATTTAGGCAAAGAATCTGAAACAAATACGGATTATGTAAAAAAAGGCGCAAGAGGAGTATCCTGCACGCCCTTAAATTTCAGCCCCAACCGTCATTCTCCTTCATTTTACTAAAGTATTTACAGAAAATTCATTTCAAATAGATCCTTTCTCTGATGCTTTGGCAGTAGTTTTAGTTAAGTTTATGGTTTGACGGTCTATAATTTTTAGCTGATTTTCGTAGAAAAATTCGTTAATGGGGAGACCCATATCCGGGTTTACATTCAGTTTTTATCTGTGTACATATATACAGGCTGGCGCATTTCTACATTAAAGCTCAATATAATTATTATTATACAAGATACGATAAAAAATTGTATACGTTAATTATAGGGTGTCTTGAGCTGTGTCTTATAAAAAAAAATTGACAATCACAGGTGGCCTATAAGTCGCTGGTGATCCCTACAAAATTTTTTTCTAACATCCTTATTTTATTGCATTTTTGCATTTTTTAAATCGAAATATGATGCATGTTTTTAAGAAAAAAATCGAGACGCAGTTACTGCGTTTTCGTAGCGAATGTTCATTAAATGCTTCAAATTTCAATAACTCAATTTGCTAATAATCTAAGGTTTGTTGGCAATGAAGCCAGTTCTCTCGGAAACATTTTAAGTTTATTTTCGGAAAATTTTTGTACATTTTCAAACAATAAGTTATTTTGATAAAATATGGTACATTGTTTCTACTATATAGGCTATACCGGTAACCATATTGATGCCTGCTTACATTAGAGAGACATATTTGCTATTAAAAACATTTTTATGAAAATTCACTTCCATAACGCACTTGCTGCGTTCAGACTTTTTAATGTTTGTGTATCGTTTCTTTGATTTGTATACAGAAATACCACATAGGTACCTATACATGTTTCAAAGACAGTGTTTTTGAACACATGAACTATTAAATCTTTAATTGTCTTAAACGACGTGATGATAATTAAATACAGACGTTTTCTTCTATATTTAGTATGAAACGATTTCGTCAAGTAAGGGCAAAAAAATTAATGATAATAATTATTAGAATAACAGCAATATCGAGAACAGTTTATTTTATTGTGTGAAAAGCTAAACATCTACGATATTGTAATTGAAAATTTTCAATTTGTTTGGCAGCATTATATTGTAAATTTTAAAGAATAAGTTTTTAACTTGCAGCATGTGACTTAAATTTCATTGGTTTCGGTTAATTGGTATACTAAAGTATTATACCTTAAAAATTGAATTAGAAGATAATCATTTATTTGCTTAATTGACCTCAGTAGTGTATTCAATTATGAAAATAATAGTGTAGTTAATTTTTTCCATAAATTAAATGGGATATTGTAAGAATTCAAGTTCAAATAATTTTCGCTGACATATATGTTTGCATATAATCTATGTTCTAATTATAAGAATGGGAACCTGGAGAATTCGCTTTTGTTAAGAAAAATATTAAACTTATGCATGGGGGGAATAAAGTATCTATTTAGCTATTTTTATAATTTTTGCTTCTGTTATTTGTATGAATTAAAAACACGAAAAATATATTTTTTTATTATATAGCGTAATATAAACATTATTTCTTGATGTTAATCAGAGATAACATTAAAAGTTCTCAAATGAACAGTTTCAACTTAACTTTTACCTGAACTTTTTGTTGTCTTGTACAAATGATAAGACATCTATTAAATGTGCTTATTCACGGATACAAGAATCAGTTTCTGATATAGCTTTTTAAATAATATAAAAATTCTTGAAATAAATGAAAATTAAACAACACACAATTATTATTTTTACCTTATTCGCTTGAATTGTATATTATGTCTTTTGTAAAGGCGTCCTATTTTGGCTGCAATTGCTGGGTATTTCGGTTATTAGTAAAGATAAAACCTTACGGTTTTCGCGAACCTGAGCTACTTTTTTTTGTGAAACGAAAGATGCCACAAACAAAATTTTCATAGCCCTCTTAGTTTCCGGGCTACAGGGCGATATTGAAAATATTGCATTTTAAGGTACCCCTTGTATTTCAGTTGACTGACAACTTAAGAAAAAGCTAAAAACAAATCCTTTTAGAACCTTTTATGTAGAATCTAGTGGCGTAACTGGTTTTTTCTAAATATTACTGTTTTTTTAAGTATTGATTACTGTTTGGTGGCACCTGCATATTTGTCAAAAAATTAATTTGCATTTTCACAAGCTTCTCAAAAATATATAATATTATGCGTCTTATTTTAAAAAACAACAAAAAAATCCCAATTTTCATAATTCGCAATCAAAATTTTGCAGTATGCTATCCAAAAAATGCTGCTGTTTATGGTTTACTTTGGAAGCAAGTGACAGTTCCCAAAATTTGTTCTATGCCGCGTCACTGCTTGTCTTAATTATATAGATTTTGTGTTTCATTTTCAAATTTGGCTGGTTTCTTTGTATTTATTGTGTGGAGGTATATTTGTGACTACGGCAGTAAACCAAACTTTCGAACATTTGAGAAATATTATATGTTAGCTTGTTTTATATTAAGTAATGAAATTGTTGAAGCAGCATCTGGGATGTAGTTTGACAGGTAAATAGTTGGTTTCCAGTTATGATTTAATATATTGCCTCATTTTCATTTAGATATACAGAAAGGAGGCAACCCAATACATCCATTTTTTACCGAATTAAAGAATTTACTTGGTCACGGATCATTTAACAAACTTCATTCAAAAATATATAATAAAGAAAATCGAGAGGTGGAGGAAGTTGCAGTTTTGGCTAATGTAAAAGCGTAAAACTCCTGTAGAGTCATTGAAAGGAGCGTAGGGATTCCAAAAGTTAAAGTTCAAAAAATCTGAGAAAACACAAGTAACACCCATACAAATTTAGGCTTGCCCAGCACCTGCACCCCAGGGATGCTCAACGCCTGGTAATCTTCTGCAATTGGTATCGGGAAAGATGTGATATGGTTAGAGATTTTGCAATGAAGGTTATACGGTCAGACGAAGCTCATTTTAGTAATTCTGTTATAAAAGACCGAGGTTGGGCACTGTGGCTGGAGACTGAAACAAAAAGGAAAATAACCCCATAAACCACAAAAAATAATAACAGAGTTATGCGCTAGATACGTATTTCGACAACGAAGTTGTCTTCATCAGTAGCTGTGGCTAAACTGTTTAGTGACAGCTACTGATGAAGACAACTTCGTTGTCGAAATACATATCTAGCGCATAACTCTCTGTTATTATTTTTGTGGTTTTTGTGGTGATTCTGCTTTTTGTTTCAATTCTGGTATAGTTAATAGGCACAATAGCAGATTCTGGTCCTAGTAAAATCAAGACCAGAATTTCCCAGTCATTAGAAAGACAGATACAATTTTATATATTTGAGTGAAACCTAACAGCCAATCGCTACGTTGAATTTTTAGAGAGAGCTATACCCGAATTGCTAGATGATGCTCCTTTAGCGCATGTAAACGAAATTAATTTTCAACAGGACGGAGCTCCTGCACACAATTCTCAAATGGCGAGGTTATTTGTGGAGAAAAGTTTTCCAAATCAATGGATTGGAGCCTATGGGCCTATAAGGTGGCCCACTAGGTGCCCAGACTTGTCTATATTCGATTTGTCTCTATGGGAATATTCGGAGATCAAAATATAAAAAGTTCATTATGATAATATTTAAGATTTAGGAAACACAATAAGAGAAAAGTTTTGCTACTTACAAAATGATCCCGTTGCCTTGCTTAATTCCTTAGAACGAATAGGAAAAGTATGCGAAACGTGCACACAACAAAATGGAAATCATTTTGAACAGTTTATTTGATTTACTAGATTACTTTAGTGCTTATGTTACGATTTTCAGAGTTGGTTTTTGCTGATAGGCTTATTGGATAATAATTATTTATTAATGTTATTTCATTTTGTTACATAAATTTAGATATGTAGCACTGCTTTGTGGAAAATTGTTATTAAATAATTTTCTCGATTTTATTTTAGCATATGCAAATAAATAAACAGCAGTATTTTTTTGCGTGACCTACTGCAAAATTTTGAGTGCGGGTTATGAAAATTAGGATCTTTTTCGTTCTTGATTAAAATAGACCCATAATGTGATATATTTTTGAGAAGCTTGTGAAAATGCAAGTTAATTTCTCGACAAATATACAGATGCCCCATTTAAAAAAAGCAAATATTGGTCAATATTTAAAAAACAGTAACATTTAGAAAAGACGCCACTAGATTCTACGTAAAAAGTTCTAAAAGGATTAGTTTTTACCTTTTTGGCAATTTGTCGGACAACTGAAATACAAGCGGTACCTGAAAATCCAATATTTTCATTATCGCCTTGTAGCCCGGAAACTACGTGGGCTATGACAAATTTGACAATTTTTCTACACGAAAAAGTAGCTGAGGTTAGCGAAAACCTCAAAGTTGTATCCTTACTAATAACCAAGCCAGCAATTGCAATCAAAATTTGGCACTGTACAATAAGTATAATACTACTTGTGATGTATATCGAGACATAATTTAAAGGGGTTCGCTTAAAAAAAAATGCTTGACACTAGCGTTTCCAAACTTTAAATTTTAATCTATTAAACCTGATTTCTTTTTCGCCAAAATATTTTTTAATGTCTTATTGTTTGTACGCTTGTGTATTTTATATTGGCGTGATTTATACTTTATATATGGTCAATAGAACAATCACAAAAAAAAACAAGAAATGCTTAAAAACCAATGAAAGCAGCTGGATTTCAAGTTTAACACTATTAACCTAGACTATATAATTTTTCCCTGACAGGAACAAAAATCTTCTGACTCATTCAATTTTCACAATTTTTCCTCTACAAATTCCCTGACTTTTTCCGGTTTTACATCTTTTTCAGATAAGTGGGCACCCTGTTTAATGTACCCAACATCGCATGATACACAGGTCTAACAATCTCAGGCTCATTTCGAAGGTTAGAGCTTGTTGGCATCCACTTGCAAAGATGCAATCTCACTATCTCAGTACATAATAAATCCTTGTTTGTACTTCTTAAAGAAAGAATGGGTTGCGTAAAGTTTTGGACCTAGGCTCCAGGTTTAGTAGGATAAAGTTTTGTCAACTAATCCACTGAGGCTATCACTGCTACACGTATAAATTTGGTGATTTTGATATTTAACAATTACATAGTCATCTATGTTTATTTCACCAAAGGAGCTATCATCAGAGTTTTCACCTCCTTCGGATCCCAGGCTAACTTCGACATTTTTTGTTTCGAAGTACGTTTTCCTTCTGCTCGTTTTAATTTCTTATTTTCCCTTTCAAGGTTTGCTTGCTCTCTTTTCGCTTCCGGTCTTCTTTCCCTCTTTCCTTCATTTCTTTCTCATCTTGCTTCTTTTATGGGAAGCCGTCCATTGGTCGGATGTTCCTACAGATGGAATTTTCTTGTTCCAGATGTAGGAGTTTGCTTTGGCCAAAATAACGATGATTTGAAGGGTGATGGTACAATCTCCTCCAGATAATTTGCACCCTCATTAATATTAGATACACTAGGAACTGCTTCCTCTATCTGGTGTTTTCTCTCTTTCAGCCATTTCTTCTAAAGTTGTGTTTAGCAATTCATCGTTTACTATTTCAGTTGCGTCAATTACATCATGACTGCCTCCTTGAAGCTCCTCTGAAGCAGTACTGTTGTGAGTATTTTTATCCATTTCTGACGAGAGTTGCTTCCGTAACAAATAAAGTGATGTATCTCTGACTTCTCTTACCCATGTGCCTTCAGTTCTTTTAAATGCTGTGCCTATTTTTTCTTGAAGAAACGTTATTACTTCTTTTTTAGGTGTTTGTGTTGTTTTTGCTATTGAAGGACAATAAATATTACTTTTCAAATATTTGTCAAACGGTATAGAATTCTCGTCAAATGGGCACAAACCACATGTTTTGAAACCGTTTTTAATTAGATCTTCTGTAATAACTTCATCAACTACAGATTTTAAAAGAGCAGAAAAATGTACACGTTAAGTTTTTTGCCTTCGTTTTCCATTTCATATTTTTTCCACCCACTTTAAAAGGAGGGAAGACGGCAACAACCATAGACTGTATTATATGTGTTGTATTTGGATAAAGAGCTATGGGAAGATTGCCCATCAACAAGCAACAACACTGGAAATTTAATTTCGTTATTGACAAGCCACACATAAAAAACATTTGCGATATATTTATAAACACTGTTTTCCGTCATCCAACCAGATTCCGGGTTTCCTATCCCCAACCCTTGGGACATGAGCTTCGAAATAGATGCTGGATCCCGTTCATAATTGAACCTAACCATGGGTGGCACTAAGTTTCCAGTAGCATTTGCTGTAACGAAACATTACTATGCACTTTATCCCTTTTGGTGCTAAAAAAGCTGACACATCACAATTATGTATTCGACGGGGATCTTCAAATATATTGTCTAATTTTTTTGATTTCAAATAGTCGTTTATTTCGTCAAACCATTTACGAAGCTTCTCTTCAGTAAGTTCTGATCTGCTCTTTGTCAAATTTAATGCCAGCCCTTGTGTTAATTCTGGATGCCTTTCAATGAAACATTGATAACCACTTCTTTCCAGGCCTGCTGTTTTTAAATTTATTACTATTCAGTCTTCTATTAAAATTTGAACTGAATCCACCAGCTGTAGTTTGGTGGCAGGAAATCCTTTATCAGCTATTTCTAGTAACCACTTCACAAGAAGCTCCTATTCCATGGAATTAACGGCTATATCTGGACCTGTACGGCAGTCTACGTCATATTTACCCCTTACTCTATATAATAATATGCGTGGTATTTTAATGTCTGCTCGCCCATGATACCGAAGCACCACGTTTTACGCCATCTATAACATTTTGTATGTCTGCCGTTGAATATTTTTTTCCGATTTTTTCTGATTTAGACATACTTAGGTACTTATTGTTTCAGACCTGCATAAAAAATAAAAAACACGAGGAGTAATACCAATAATTGACATGCGAAGTCCCTATGGTTGACATCTATGGTCAATAATTGGCTTTAAGTAATAGGTGAACAATAATTATAACAGCTCTTTTTATTGACAACCACAACAAACATAACCTAATGACTGGATTTGATATTTTTCAGCCACACATCGCTAAATCATATGTTAATAGCTGTAAATATATTTTAAAAATTAGGACTTACCTTGGAGCAAAGCCAATACACAAACTTTCGTTTACCTAACTTTCTTATGCGAAGGAAATCACGCTTTCCCAGTGTCTCACACATGTGCCCATAACTTCAGAGTAGGTATGGCCAACCTAATTTTAGGGAGCAAAGTAGATACCTGCTTATATTAAATGGCGGGAGGTGCACAATTGTAAATGCATTTTAAGACTCTAAAATTCATAAAATTCAAAAAGATGTCAGTAGTTAGGGGTATGTCAATAATTGGTGCCCTATACTTAATAATTATTAATAAAAATAGTCCATTTCTTTAGCGAGTTCTTAAAGCAGTTTCAATAAATTTAAAATAAAATACAACACTACTTTTTGCCTTTGTCATTTTCGTCGTTTTTGGTACCCAATTTTTATAACGTACCACTCGTCTAATGTTCAAATCAAAATTAAAGTTGTGATATGTAGAGTGTTTGAAAGTAACGTGGTGTTGTATTACACTTTTTTAAGCTTAACTTCACCCATCTTTTTGTAACCTTGGACAATTTTCGGTCCTTAAGTCCGTGTTTATCTCACACAAAACTTATGGGGTTTAGGTTAGGAGATATTGCAGGTCATATAATAGGACAATTAGTTGTTGCTGAAGTCTTCCTGATTTGCTTTTTTCTTCAATCCACCCCGTCGCGCAAACCTTAATTAAATATGTTCATATATTTCTTGCTATATATTGAAGAGCTCGGTTATATTTAAACCGTAAATATGTAAATACACATCCTCAAATAGACGAGTTAATGTTTTGGTTAGGAAATTCTGCTACATTCTTCTGCAATGAGATTTAGAATGTCCAAACAAATTTGATACAATACAAAAACTGCCTAATATTGGTCCTACTACATTGATTTGTAAATATACACCACCAAAAATTCTGCTTATTACACTGTAAATTATTTCAGTTTTGTTTCGTTGTGCTTAAGATGGCAGGTTTATTGGTAAAAAACACTTTTTTTTTACTTTAACGTCGGTCTCTTTCCGCGACTATGGCCAATCATCGACGTCAGAGAGCAGTTTCCCCTTACTATCCTGGAAATTTTGCCAAATGCCTGCCTTTCTGTAAGGAGGGTAGGGATCTTTAACGTGCCCAACATTGCATGGACATGGGACCGACGACTTTACGCCCCCTCCGAATGGCGGAACGTGCAGAACCTCGGTTGATGTTAATTGTACAGTATGTACTAAAAAAGTGAAAGGATAACCCTGGGATCGAACCCAGTACCCTGCGGTTTAGAGGCACACGTTATAACCCCTGGACCACTGAGGCTCTAATTTTAAAAGTTAGGTTGATAATGAATTTTATGAAATACTGCTCACAAATTTCTTACGTGATTCTCAATATCGGTGTTCATTAACATATGGTTGCAAAACATGCGATATCCATTCTATCTACTTATTTCTTCTCAATGCCTTTGTGGCAAAAATTCACCCCTCTCAATAATAATCAATTTTGTTATCACTTCTAATTTTTTGTTACACGTGGCAGCGTAGTAAGCTCTATGTTGCCATATACCTTCGTTCTTCTCTATTTTTCTGGAATTTACCAGTTTCAGTTAAAGCTTTTCTGACTCCGTACGGGAATCATGATTTTGATTTTTCCAGTAGTGAATTTAGAATCCATTTTTATAATTCTAACTTAATTAAGTACAGTTTGGAGAACCCATTTCATCACAATACAGTTTTCAGAGCTGACGATCGTTTCGCTAACAAGTTTACTTATCCCTCTGATGTTGCTAACTTTGTTCGCGAAACGATGGTCAGGTCTGACATAGTCTTGAGTGATCTTTGGGTGACGTGGTCTTGATATGGTGATAAACCGTTTTGCCTACATGACAGCATTTGGTTCGTGTCCCAAGTATCAAGTTCATTTCTTACGTGGTTTTTGTTAGTCGACAATAGGGTTCTGGACCATTGAATGATGTTGTTGCTGCCCTTCTTGCAAGGCTATCTGCTCCTCATTTTCTTCAATGCCTTGATGCCTTGGTACCCACATCAAAGTTACTTTGTTGTTCGTAGTAAGTTGTTTCAAGGATTTTTCGTATTCACGGGTCAGTTTAGACTCGGTTTTAAGAGATTTCAGTCTTTAGTACTGCCTCACTGTCTGACAGGATGTAGATCTCTCTATTCTTGAGTCTTCTTTGTATGAAATCGTGTGCACAGATAGCAAGCATTTCTGCTTGGAAGATGATGGAAGTTTTTCCTAGGCACTTAGAGAGTCTAAAGTTGGGTCCTCTTATTCTCAGCCCTGCTCCCTCTATTTGTTTAGACCCGTCTTTATACCAGACAGATGAGTTGTTTGTCAGCCTTGTACTGTCTTTGTCCCATCTTTGGTGGTAATTTATGAGCACGTCGAATGGAATTATGAAGTCCGGTTTGTCTGGCATTTGGTCTGTTGCTTCGGCGAGTGACTCCAGTTTAATAATTCCCAGGAGTTTCAAGTGGCCAACCAAGTCTCTTGACTTTTTAGCATTGACTCAATCCATTGTACAATGGGGAATTTCACTTCCCTTTCTTGTGGGGCCTGTTTGATGGACTGATATATGGTGTTGTTAAAGGCACCCTCTATGCCAATAAATCCGCTGAGGGCTACTTCTTTGGACACAAAAGTTTTTTCTATCCCCTTACTAGACAGTGTAGGGTGTCTAATGTGGATCTACCCGCGCATTGTTGTACATGGAGCGGTTTTCTTGTTAGGGTTTCGCTTCCAATAAGTTCAAGTATTGTGGGTAAACTATTTGGGAGAGTCATAAAGAACAACTGAAGCAGATGACCGAGGGAAAGATTTGGGATGTTTAGTGTGGGTTAATGACATGAAGATGCTGTACTGGTTCAATATTCTCACTCCGGCAGGTGGTTGAAAATGCTTGAATGTTGGAGAGAAAGTATGTTGCATGTTTGTAAACTTGGATGAAGCGTCTGATACTGTAGACAGGCAGAAGCTGTGGACTATTTTGAAAGAATATGTTGTGGATGATTGGCTACTTCGAGCTATTAAATCGCTTTATGATGGCAGTAGAGCATGTGTGAGAACCAATGGAAAGCTAAGTGACTGTTTTAGAATTGAACAGAATGTCAAATGTGATGTTACCGTGGTTATTCAACCACCTAATACACATATACCAAATCTGTCCCTCACTTGTTCTATTAGTACTCTCCCAAATAGCTTACCCACAACACTTAAACTCATCGCTGGGTAATTCTTGCATTCGCTTTTGCTTCCTTTACCTTTATACAAAGCAAGCATGATATCGGTCCTTCCACTCCACTGATCTACTTTTATGCATACATTAAAAACAGCTAGCATAGCCACCCAGCCAGATTTAAGCATCAATACTTTTAACATTCCTCCATGAATTTTATCAAAACCCGCAGCTTTTCCATTCTCTAATTTCATGATGACTACCTCAACCTCATACACTTTAAGTATGACATTCTATTTGACTTGCAATTGGCAGAGTGCTCTGATGATTCCTATTGCTTCTATATAGTTTCTCGGAATGTTCTTTTCTCTTACACCTTCCTCGTCCCGTATCATGCCCCCATCATGTGTTTTCACCCCAAACATATTGTTTGTTCTTCCGGCTTGTCTTGTCCTATTTATACATTTTCAAAACAATTTCTTGTTCCATATAAAATAAATTTTATTTTGCATTGTTTCAGCCTTTTTCACCCGCCCATCTCTTTTACTGCCATTAACTATTGGTTTACACCCACATCAAATTTCTGTACTCAACCAAACGCTTCTCTTTTGCTCTCAAATTTTTGGCATTTACCATTTTTCTGTTTCCTTTTCTCATCCACGGCTTTCCTTACTTTTTTTATTTCACCAGGCATTTCTTCTAAAACATCCAATTTCCACTTCATCACGTGCTTGTTTTGCACATCCAATCATCAGCTCTTTTATGGTCGTCCATGCACTTTTCACATTGCAGTCTTTGATTTATTCATTCCATAATATGTGCCAACATATTATGGAATGGAAACATTCATTTTTTCAATAGATAGGGGTAGAGTTCCGTTTTCTCAGGCTTCAACAGTACCTCAGCCTTGATTCTCACTTGTTTTGTTTGTCTCCTTACTCTCTTTATCCATCCTTGTCCTAGTTTTATCTGAAACAAAACAAGAAAATTGTCTGATCCACATTCAGCACCTCGCATAACTCTTAATATCTTTTACCAATTCGCGCAGTCCTTCATTATACACAATATACTTATTATACTTTTTTATTACCCCCATGCCATGTATTATAGTTGTGGGTATTTTTTTTAAATATTTAAACCACATATTCGACACAACCAGGAATTTTTTCAAACATACATTAATAAAACATTCCACATTATTCATTAATTCTTATGACTCCATACGGTACCACTACATTATCTGTTTCGTTTCTGCTCACACCTATCCACCCATTCGTATCTCTGTATATGGTTCACACATATTTAACACTACATTCATGTCATTTCAAAAGCTTCCGCCTCTCTCGCTCACTGTCGCCTGTTAACTTTTCGGTTAACCCGAAGGAATTTTAAAAAACTATTTATTTGACTCTTGCAGAATACATAAACATTTATAATATAGGTTAGAAAATAACGAAATAATATAAGAAACGTAGCACGAAGTTACTCAGACTAAGCGGTGACGGGAAGTGAACAAGAAGTGAACATTTGCCTTGGTGATTTAGTGCTTTTATATTTTCTGTCTGAGGCGTTGGTTCTTAACTTCTTACTTGGATGCAGGTGTCTTTATATTCTATTCCTTTGTTAATTGACAGTTGAGTTGGATCAGCTCTCATTGCGTGTTCATAAGATTGCTTCGTTTGTGAATATTTTGTCTATTGTTTTATAAAGTATTACTATGTTGTAATAATAGGCTGGTGTATTCGAAGCTGGTACCTCGCCTTTCAGCTTTCTATGGAAGGTTTTGCTTTGCTTTGTTCTAAAGAACTAAAAAGTGTGTTGGTTTTTTAACTGACAAATTGATTCTCCTGCCATTCAACTGCTACAAATTATCTTATTAATTTTAAGATTTCATTATTGATTTTAGTAATAAATAATAATTATTAAGTTATAGTACGTCGTGTTTAACATTTTAGCATTGCATGGGCGTATCTTAGTTAATTTTTTGAACATGAAATTATGCATTTATTTTTATCACATTATATTTGTTGTGGTAAAAAAACGTTGCTAAACAATACTATTACTACCACGCCTACCTATCAAACCCCTCCACAAAGAGGTGCAAATCACACAGAGTCTATGTAGTTTCTTACAATAGTTCTCCATCTACTTCTGTATTGACATACTATTCTCGCTTTATCCACATTTATACATGCCCATCTATTTGACAAACTCCTGATTTTTTTCTTTAATATACCGCCTAAAATATTCAATCAAGCTTTCTTTGGATTTTTACGACCTCTTCTACCATTGATATGCTCTTTGTAAAGTCTGCTTATCATTCTGTGAAACCATCTCGGTATGCTTCTCTCGTATTTAGTAATATAGTTTTTTATTGCACATAACAATTTTGTACAAAAGGATCAGGTACAAAACGTAATTTGATATAAACCTAACCAAGTAATGTTAAGAAATACATTGTAACGACTACAATCTAATTATAAACCTAGTCTAATGCTTGGCTTTAACCATACACGGATAATATTTCACTTTCTTATTAATTATACTGTAATTATGAACATATCTTATACTTAGTTCTAACTATACTGGCATAATCTTTGGCTATTTTAACAGGTACATGTAACTAATATCTACATAGGTCTATGCAGTCGCCAAAATCACCATTCAAGACTTTTTTCTTTCAAATGTTCTTTAAGTGTACTTTTATTGAATGTTTTATTTTCTTCTGGAGGTAAATGGTTCAAAGTATATGTTGCCATGTATTTTGTTGCATCAGTACTAACGACTTCACGCTGTCCATAATCTTAGCCTATCCAAGTCATCATTGATTTTTTCAATTGCCCTATCTCCTGGATTGTGGGCCAGGTAGACTTGCATGTCATCAGCATCTATATGTATTTTACAGTATTTGGTGCTGTTTACAATATCTGCTGTGTATACAGAGAACAGAAAAGGGCCGAGGATAGATTTTTGAGGAACACCCGACTTTAAGGTTTTGGGACTGGAGACATTGTAAGCATCTAACACAGCTCCTTGTCATCGTTTACATAAATAGTATCGAAACCATATATATATATATATATATATATATATATATATATATATATATATATATATATATATATATATATATATATATATATATATATATATATTTAATTATTTAATTATCGTTTACACCATAATACGCAAGCTTCGAGGGTAAACAGTCGATGTTCAAACTATCAAATGCCTTGGACAAGTCTAGCAAAATAAGTGCAGTAGGTTGACCAGAGTCACATGCTCTGATTATGACATCATCTACCATACTTATCAAAGCTGTAGCTGTTCTATGCTCTTTACGGAAGCCAGGCTGCTCTTTTGGTGTAATATGATTTTGATTCACATAGTGGACTAATTGTGTCTGTACAAGTGATTCAGCTATTAAGATTAGCGGATTTATGCAAATACTCCAGAGATATTTCAGAGCTAGAACTTTATCATATTTTGCCATCGGGTTCACCTTACTTACTGTCCACTTCACGGGTATCATTCCTGTCACAAATGAAAAGTTAACTATATGTGCAATGGGTTCAGCTATCCGTGAAATGAGTATCTGTAGCAAAATCCCTGTGAGTCCATCATAGTCAGTTGGGTATGGTTTTTTCCACTGACTCCCTTTTACGACATCCTCAACATCTGATAAAATTAAATTAAAAGAATGATACCTATCATTGTTATAATTTTCCGTATACATACTCATGATCAGCAGGCGAAGCTGGTATTGAGTTTACAAAGTAATTGTTGATGTTTTTTGCATTTTGAAAATTTTCGGGAATCACAGGATCAGATTTCTTACTGAGCATATTTCAGTTTTTAAAACTTTTCCGTAAGATTTTATAGTTGTGTCCTATACTGAGTGAAGATTGGAACCTGTGATGAGCACTGATAAGTACACTTGGAGAAACCCAAATAACCACAACACATCTTTTTAAAGACCCAACGATCGTTTCGCTAACAACGTTAGCTTCATCAGAGGATGAGATATTCTCATATAATATATAACATTATCGTATAATATTTCATCCTCTGATGAAGTTAACGTTGTTAGCGAAACGATCATTAGGTCTTTAAAAAGATGTGTGGTGGTGATTTGGGTTTCTCCAAGTGTAGTTGTGTCTTACGTCGTTTACAGCAGTATTGGAAAACTATTTTTTTCAATGTCAAGAAGCTTATTATTGGGGTTACCCATAATATAGAATTGTTACTTTTCAAAAGTAGCTTTTGTTTTCACATATTTGTTCCATGTCCCTATTTTTTTGCTTTTTTGTTCAGTGTTAACTTGTGCGAGTACCGTGGTTCTCTTAGGCTTGCTCTACTGACAATATTCTCATTCCGAGTGATACGCGGAGCATGCTTGTATAATTCTATAATACATTTGTATAAGTAAGATAATTTTTCTTCAACATCACTTATTCTATATGTAAACTCCCAGTCTATGTTGTTCGCGTTGTATATAAAATAGCAAAAGTCTGTGGCTGATGGAATTCTGTTCCAAGGTCATAAATACCTCCACCACCACCACCACCATGTTGTTCGCGTCCCCCACAAATAGATTATAATTTATATCTTTCATGGAACGAAACTGTCCAGGTCTTGAGCATTTATAAGCACTTACATTTAGTTCATTTACTTTTATTAAAGCTTAATCTCGCCTTCAAAATTGAACCAAGCTTTCTTGGGCATTTTACGACTTCTCTTACAATTCACATGCTTTTTGTAAATTTTACCTTTCATTCTACCAAACCATCTCAATATGCTGCCTCATAGATTGATAAACTTTTCAACTTTACACTCGTTCAAAATTCATCCCTATCAGAAGGAAAGAACGTGCACACATTCAACTTATTCAAAAACAATGCAACAATCTCGGTTGATGTTAATTTACTGTATGAACTGAAAAATAACGTAACGTTCCTGGGATTAGAACCCAGGAACTTTGGGTCCAGATGCTCACGACCTAACTACTGGACCATCAAGGCTATTATACCCATTAAAGAACGATTTAATGCCTACAGGCACAGGCTATGTTTTTATCCAGATAAAACGCATTTTTCTATCGAAATACTCTGAATTTGTATTGGACTTTTCTGTTCTAGGACAAAACGATTCAACCTAAAAATGATTTCTATTTTTTTACGGAAAAACCTTGCGTTTTACGAAATAAAATCAAGACCAAATTTGATCAGAAATGAATGTGATGTGTGCAAAAATATCAGAACTAAACCTGGTATATTCCAACAGATTTGAGAATCAACGAGACGGAAGATATTAAAGAACGTTTAATTGTTAACAGGCTATTTTTGTAAATCCAGCTCTGTGCTCAAGATCACCAGATGTCTGAACATACGATTTTTAGGTAAATTTGCAGATAATCTCCCGAAGGGTTTTAAGAAAGAGTTTTCCAGAAACATGCTTAGAAACCATAAGAAAACAATAACTTCTAAATGTTCAACCTCTCTCTCTCTCTCTCTCTCTCTCTCTCTCTCTCTCTATATATATATATATATATATATATATATATATATATATATATATATATATATATATATTTGGTCACAGGAATCACAATATAGTTTATACTCAGATTTTTCCACCGTCGATCGGGTAAGTCTGGAGTATATAAACTCACGTGGTTCCTGTAACATATATATATATATATATATATATATATATATATATATATATATATATATATATATATATATATATATATATATATATATATATATATATATAGGTAGAACATTTAGAAGTTTTAAGACACGCGTTGGCGAACATAAAAGAAGCTTTGCACATAATAAATTTGATTCAAATTATGCAACTCATTAATTAAATGAGAATCATCAATTTAACGATGATTTCGACTTCCTCAAATACAAAAGGTTTTAAATTAAATTTGTGCGGAACGGTAGAAATTAACAAACAAACAAAAATACAGGAAATTTACTGAACGCTCAAATTGAGCAAACTAACGATAGCCCATTATTAAGCATGTTTGCACAAAATTATAATTAAGCGAGGAGAATTTGCTGACCTGACTGTCATAAAAGCAGGTAGTTTCGAGTCGATACCGTTTACCTGAGGAGACAGAAAGGTTCATTCAATACGGAGTAGATATTGAAATTTAAAATCTAACTTTCATTCTGTATTTGACAAAGCTGAGAACTTCAGTGAAACTGCAGTTATGCATTCAATAAAATAGTGTAAATCAATTTGTTTGTGTTGTGTTTTGTGTCTTAAACGTCGGCCTATTTTCGCGACTATGGCCAATCACCGACGCCAGGGAGCAGTTTCACCTCACCATCCTGGAAATTTTGCCGAACCCCTTCCTTTCTGTAAGGAGGGTAGGGACCTTTAACGTGCCCAACATCGCATGGACACGGGACCAACGGCTTTACGCCCCCATCGAATGGCGGAACGTGCAGACATTCAACTTGCTGAAATACAATGCCAGAACCTCGGCTGATGTTAATGTTACAGTTTGTACTGAAAAAGTGACAGGAGTACCCTGGGATCGAACCCAGTACCCTTCGGTTCAGAGGCACACGTTCTTACCCCTGAACCACCGAGGTTCTATCAATTTGTTTATTTATCTAAGTTGACAATGAATATACATCAAGTATCGGCCTCCACAATATCAATTTCAATTATATTTGGTAATCAAATTGCGTTGAGTAATTTCATTCCTTTGGATATAGTAATTTGTAAAGAATGAAGATGACTATAATTAATTCCTTAAAAAATGAAAAACTCCCGTCTTCACGAAAGAAAATCAAGAGCCCACATTTGATCAGAAACGATTGTGGATTTAAAAAATAATTTTTCTTTAAAAAAAAGCAGTAGCGTACAATTTTTTCCAGAAATGTTCAGTGCAATTTCCGACGTGCGACACTGGTGGAAATTAAAACAATCGTTGTACATTAGAAAATGCGTCTTAATGCATAGAAGCTGTATACCGAATTTTACAGATATCTAAGGGGGTATGAAAGTTTTAAAAACAAGAATTATAAAAAAATAATTAACACCATGCAGTTCAAAAGTTAACAAACAATGATATGAAGTTTTTTAAATTAAAATGACCTTAGCTATCACCACTTGAATTTTATGCCACATTTTAGAAGCAGCCTTTATAGATAAGATAAATAAATATAAAACGAAAAAATTCAAGATCATATATAATATAATGTTAAAAAATATCGAATTTACTTCCTTGCTTTACTATAAGTATATCCAAATATTTTCATTTATTTACTTGCTTTTTGCTATTAACTACACAGTTTGTAGCACATACAGTCTAATACTTGTGCATGTATTAAACAAAATTCAACCAAACTAGTTCTTACAAGTTGTCAATTCTCAAATATACTGACTTTCCAAAAAATCCGACCACCCAGTAAGAGTCGACCAATTGCAATAAAATTTTCTATACTACTCTAAGAAATGATAACGATATGGACAAAAAATTAACAGTTGTACACTTTTTAAAATTTTGTTTTGTCAAAAAATTATATCTTTATCCTTCAGTTTGAAGCAATATTTCGTAGCGACTTGTGGTCAATTTATCAAGCCATTATGCCTAGGCGCCGCTTACGGAAGCCAGTTTATCAATCAGACAAATTTCCGACCGCATAGAACGCAGTGTGTCAACGGTCTTACGGTGTTGGCCCAGGTGGTCTGAAGAAGGAATTCCTAACCGTCGTCATGGATCCGGACGACCTCGGGCAACTTCAGTACGGGAATATTGTAATTTGAGCACTGCGGCTTTACAATACGGTCGATTGGAAATGCTTGGTTGGGAATTTTATAACGATATATCGCTGAATACGCGCTTTTGAGCTTCGTTCGTGTAAATTATTATATCTCCCACTGACACTCCGACATCGTTCCGCTCGGCTTGAGTGGTGTAACGACGGATCAAACTGCGATGGTGAATGGAATCGTGGTGTGTCCTCTGACAAGTCCCGATTCTGTCTTTGGGTCCACAAAGGTCGCAGAAGAGTAAGACGATTACGTGGACAACGCAGAAATTTAGAATTTGCCGTGGAACGACACGGCCTTTACAGGGGCGTGATTGTATGGGTGCGATAACATACGGTAGCAAGTCACCTCTAGTTTCTATTGACACAAATTTGAATGCAAATGATTACATACGAAACTTACTGCAGCCTGTTGCCACTACCATATCTACGAGGGTTGGTTCAACCGCTTTTACAACAAAACAACGCACTTCCCTATACAGCAAGGCCACTACAAGTTTCTTACAACAAAATAACGTTACCCTGCTTCCATGGCCTTCACACTCCCCAGACTTGTGACCGGCCAAGCATGTGTGGGATATGATTGGCAATCGGCTGGGTAATTTACCCCAACCAAAAAATAACCTAGTTGACCTTCGTCATCGAAATCATGAAGCCTGGGATGACATTCTTCAGGATACCATAAATCATTTAATTTCAAACATGCTTCCAAGAGTTATCGAATGCATAAGAAAGCGCAGCGGACACACTCAATATTAAGTAACTTTGTTATGTTTTAATATTTTAGTTTGAAAATGTAATTTTTAAGTTTGATTAACACACATTATGTTTAAATTTTATTTAAATTGATCAAGTCTTACTGGAATTTTTTGAAAGGCATTATATTTCTTGGAAAATGTCAAAACAATTTACCAAAACCTTCGTTCTTTAAAAATGTGTTTGTATGCTCCAAGAAACTGTCTTATGTAATGTTTAAATTTGTGAAAATTTGCATTATATATATATATATATATATATATATATATATATATATATATATATATATATATATATATATATATATATATATATATATATTATTTTGATATTTGATTACAAAAATGGGAATAAAGCGTTTTAAAGTTAATCCTGACGTAGTTGAAAACGTAATTGAATGTTCAATTAACCCAGTATTTAGTAATGGGTAATGGCAATACTTCTTTTTGAAAGTAATGGAATTTTCTGGCAATTCAAATAAGTTATCTGTATATGCAATGATTTTATTTCTAAAGGAATTTGCTCAGTTCTGCCTAACTGTTACTGTAGTTCTGTAGCTTATAAAAATTAGATGACCGGGGAAATAATTTGTCAGCTATTTAGCAGCATACTAGATTTGTTTCAATCAATAACACAAATTTTTTGTTAGAATGGTGTTCTATAAAATAATAAAAAATGTGTTTTTAAACTAAGTGCAAAGTTATCATCACAGTTTAAAGACTATGTCGCCTTGTCGCAACTTTGTGTCAGATTTGCCAGAAATTTTTCTCTTTGTCTACTCTTCCTCATTTTCCAAGTATGTGTCCTTCAAATAATATCAGAACGTTATCACATGGCGAACCTATTCTCAGTTGTTTCCTACATTTACCATCATCTGTATTAATACTCCCAAGGTACGTCAACATTTGCAATTCGTTGGCCTACCTTTACATCAATTTTCAAAGTCCTATCCTTAGATTAGACTAGATTAGATTCATCACAATCATATCGTCAGATTAAATTAGATTCAATGTAAGTGGGCTATTCCAGTTCCTCCACCGCAACCTTAAGCTATTGTGGCTCACGTCTAATTGCTTAAATTTCACCCATCAAATCCAGCTCCCTGGCGGAGTGGATATTTTTTTGAGGGCGAAAGTTGGTTTGTGGCGGTATCATGAAGTCTCTGAGCGACATCCAAGCGGGGTCGTTAGCCCGCTACTAAGCTCACAGGCGAGGCCTTGATCTCCAGGTGTAAACCATCCCTAGAGGTCTCAGCTTCACTTTGGGTTCGCCCAGACCCGATACGCGCCAGTGTCTGCTTAAATTTCACTCAACAAATCGATCTCCCCGCAGGAGGTAATATTTTGAGGGTGAAAGTTGGTTTGACATGTGTACTGCCATCTGAGTGAAGTCGCTTGCCCGTTTCGAAGCTCAAAGAGAAATAACCTCTCGCCGAGTTATTCTGGACCCGACATCCGTCAGTGTTTGACTCGAGGCGGTATCTTGAAGTGCCGTCAGCGCTTAACCCAACGCGGTATCATCTGGAACCCCGCTCCCGAATATCAACTAAGCGAGGTCAATTGCTCATTTCGAAACCCGCAGTGGAGGCCTCAAAATCCGTATATATATATATATATATATATATATATATATATATATATATATATATATATATATATATATATATATATATGTATATGTATATGTATATGTATATGTATATGTATATGTATATATATATATATATATATATATATATATATGTATATATATATATATATATATATATATATATATATATATATATATATATATATATATATCACTCCCCAGATATATTGGTCTCCCTACAGACTCGTCTGGACTAGTGTTTGACTCCAGTAAGTCGCCCCTTACGACAGGTAGGAGTTACTTCGGGCATATCTCGATTTATTTTGATTTCTACTTTCTTTTCGCTCAGCCTATTTACTGTAACTTCTATGAACAATTTGAACAAATATGGCGATAATGGGCATCCTTACCATACATTTATCCTTAGTTTAGCTTTAGTTTCATACCCATTAATGTCTATATTATGGTACTTTCATTTTTGTATATATATATATATATATATATATATATATATATATATATATATATATATATATATATATATATATATATATATATATATATATATATATATAATACCCCTATTTCTCCAATCCAATTCAGCTCTATTCATTATAGCAAACAATATTTTCCAACCTGTGTTATCGAATGCTGTTTCCAGGTCTACAAAAGTACGAGGGGTTACCAAAAAGAAACTGAACTTAAAAAAAGAAGGTTTATTTAAGGTGTGAATGGTGTTTTTCCTTTAGGGGGTTTCTTTGCTTCGGATTGATATTCTTCTATCTTTCTATGTATTGCTCTAGCGCCAGTGTTATGATTTAAGACAGATATAACGCGTTGCCGGGGAGGTTTACCTAACGCTTACACCTCTTTATTAAACCTTTGGATTTTGTGCAGCTTAACCCAGTGTAGGATTCAGTGGAGGCACAGTTCTACTAAGCTTAGGGCAAGGTGAGCCTTCCCATCCTCTTGGTTGGCTCCGTTTCCTTAGGTCGAGCTGTCTTCGATATTTAATACTCTGGACGGCGCGGTCAGAATTAATATTCCGTCTTCTGTTTACACTGATTTATTTTCTCTTGGTTTGTTAAATATTTACAAGGTTATAATAATTTAAAATTGATTGTTAATGAAAACATTCGTTGATTATCGGTAAAATACTGTAAGGGGTGGAAAGTGCAATGTGCCTAACACTTAACTCGGACAGGAAAAATTAAAACAACATAATCTTAAAGGGGTAGCTGAACCTCGTGATTCAAAACAAACGCGGAACTTTTATCACCGGTGATACAGGCGGATTCGTAGTACAAGTAAGGCTGCCCGCTCACTGCTGTTTCTTGCATGCTGTGCCATCGTCTCTCGGCTGAACATGCATTGTCCCTACCTTGACGGCACAGTGCCTTTAGAAGCGACACCACAGCGGTAATTTAATTGATATTTCAAATTTTATTTTTTCCTGGTTATTGACTTAATCATATATTATCGTTCGTTTTGCTTACGCGCAAATTAAGTTCATTACAAAGGTTTAAACAAAAATCTCATTTAAAGTACTATCAACTGGCACTAGTACACTTGTCTAATCTTTTATTCCATTGTTCAAAACATTTTTGAAATTCGTTTTCTCTGATTTCAGACAACGTCGCCGTTATTTTTTTCTTCTCAGCAACGTCAGCAAAACGCTTTCCTTTCATGCCTCTTTTCATTCGGGAAAATAAAAAAAAGTGATAGGGGGCAAGATCGGCTGAACATATCGGGCAGATGGGTCGTGCTTTTTTTTTGGTCAAAAATTGGCGCGCAGACAGGGCTGTGTGAACAGGGGTGTTATTGGTAGATTTTCAGTCGCCCGACTGCCCCAATTGAGCCTCTTCGGCTGAAAACTGTTTTATTTGACTTGACGAGTTTTTTTGGGGCGAGGTGAACTTTGAGTCTTCCACTGGTTTTGATTGTTGCTTCTTGCTTCGTCTCAAGGACGTAACTGTAGCACCATAACTCGTCACCTGTGATGACCTTGGAAAAAAGTTTGGATCATTTCGGAACTCCTCTTCTGCTTCTACACTTCCTTTCTTTTGTTCAGCAATCGAGGCACGAATTTGTCAACCACCCTTTTCATCCCCAAATCTTTCGTTAAAATTCGCTGAACTAAACTCAAGTCACTCCAGATAGCTCCATAACTTCATGGTCCGTCGTCGATCTTCCAAGATGATTTCTCGATTTTTTTTACGGAACGGAAAGCCACTCAAACACTTGAGTTTTCCCAATAGCATGATCCTTGTAGGCAGTTCTTAACATTTCAAAAGTTTCTGTCCCAGTCTCTTCGAGCAAGAAGCAAACACAATAGGAGCACACAAAACAACTTTCAGTAAAAAATTCACACAGGCCGAACGGAACCTTCTTTAGCGTCCACGCTTGGCTTACTGACTCGCTGACTCGGAAATGGTAGCTCTAAATGCCGCTAGCGATAGAACGCGGTAACAAAAACTACGCACACCACAACAGTTCGATTTCTTTTGGCTACCCCCTCATAAGTCCACATAAATTATTAATTATGTATTATCAGTACTTCTGAATTTGTAATCTTTTTATCTATTTAAATAAAAATAAGGTAATGTCCAATAAGTACACTTAGAGAACACAAATCACCACACACCTTTTTAAAGACTTGACGATCGTTTGATTAAGAAAGCTAGCGTCGTCAGATGATGAAAAATTCATAATGTTTTATCCTCTAATGACGTTAACTTTGTTAGTGAAACGATCGTCAGGTCTTTAAAAATTTGTCGTGGTGATTTAGGTTCTCCGAGTGTACTTATCAGTGCTCATCACAGGTTCCAATTTTTACTTAATGAACGTAATGTCCTTAAGACGAGAGAAATTTGGCAACATAGAAATTAGAAAAGCTAAAAAAGCGACAAAAAACATCTCAATTTCCTCTTATAACTACTTTCAAAAATTCAGCAGCCATGACAATAATATATTTAAAAAAAAACGTCGAATTTAATTTTTCCAATATACCTGTGTTGCCTGTTATGTCAACTTTGTATGTGACTACTGATTCTAAGAGAAAATGATATTTTGTGCTCGTTGCAGCGGTCTTATCAGTTGTACTATTTTCACTTTACAGTTAATCTTTAATTATAACCAAAAGAAAAAAAGTAAAGTATAACGCTTTTGTTTTACAAACTTAAATTGTAGATACGTCTAAAATTATAATCCAAATGATCATATAAGACTAGATGCATTTTCGCAACAATTAGAACCGTAGACCGGTTTCGCTCTCATTAGAGCTCTTCAGTATGGCATACGAATTGCAGCAAAAATGCACCAAAAGTAATACGGCTATCGTATAGCCAGCCTTAAAATACTCAGTGAGTGGTGGACGTGCCGCCACCTAGTTGCGGAACCAAGTAGTATGTTGTCACGCCAGCTCCAAATAACACAAAGTGTTAAAAAAATAGAGACTGGATACAACTAACTAACAATTTAGAAAATTGTCAGCCCTGGCCCATTTCTACCCCAATATAGGGACAAAGTATGTAAGACTAGATGCATTTTCGCAACAATTGACAACATACTACTTGGTTCCGCAACTAGGTGGCGGCACGTCCACCACTCACTGAGTACCAAATGATCATGTTGCGTTCGCTTATGCTCAGATAAAAAGAACAGGGTTCTCATTTTTATGTTGTAAAAGTAATTTGCAAATGAATATTAAATTTTATGTAAACGTGAGTCTAATTTATATTTATGTTTTTATTTTTTAGGAAGGCAAAACGTCAAGCGCTTTAAAAAAATCTAGTCGTTATAGAAGCAGATCTCTTTCAGCCTCATCAACAGATTCCTATAGTTCAAGTATGTTTAGTTGAAATTGTTGGTGTTTAGGTCATTTATGTTTACAAACATTGATTGATTCGCTAACCTTTATAGTTTGTTTCTCTAATACCGTGTTTTGTGATTAAATTTACCATTTTTTTAAATTTTAATAAAATCATCCATAAAACTAATTTATTTTTTCTTGTGTTTACTTTTTATTGTTTTAATTGATATATTATATAATTTATATGTGATTGCAGTGAGATCATTTTCAGATGTAGCTAATATCATACAAACATGTTACTCCTATTCTTGCAATAGGTTTTCTTGTAAGTGCTAAGGCGTTTTTTATATATACCTACATCCATGTAGTGAGTGGAGTGTTTATTTATTTAACCCAGCGTATCCTTAAATAAAAATGCGCCCCCTAAGGCAAAACCTATTTATTGTGGCATCCTTAGTTACCTTTATATTTATTTTACAGACCCATTAGATACGTTCAAAACGACCTTTTACAAGGTCAAGACATATGTAGTTCAAAATACACTTCTCGTTAAAATTAACGTATACTCTAAAAGTCACGTCAAGTTTGATCTTAAATATTTTCCGAACTACTTACGCGATTTGGTTATCTTTTTTTCAGATAATGACTGTATTATTCAGAAATACAGGACGTGGGCTGCTTTACATCTGTGGGGTATTTTTGTTGCTGTGCAGAGTTATATTCACGCGCCATTTTCCCCAGGGAATTGAAAACGCTCTGTGGAGTTGACTATCGGCTTTACCGTAACCCATGATTATTCCGTACTCAATTACATTATTTGCTAACATTTTTTTAATCAGCCTTTTAGCACATCTGGAAGCAAATATATGCAACATTTTGTTGAAATGATTTCCAGTGAACGTAGTATGCTTGGAAAAAAAGCCGTAGTAACCAGGTAAAAATCTATGATCTGCCAGTCACAATCAGAATTGATATTCCATCTTGTGAAGTGTTTTGGTTGTGTGGGCTTCAATTTTCCGATTATTAATCCTACTGCATAATGGTGAATCGCAATCTTACCAACTCCAAACTCGTTGTGAGATATGACTTTTGAATTTCTTCATGTTAAAATAAAGTAGTAAAGTACGGAGATGCAAATTTAATGCGAATGAAGACTGTTTGATTAATACGAGTCTGGAAACAGGCTTGTTCATATCAAATATGTGGTTTAAACACAAAAATGTCGCCAAATATACATGGCAAAGACTCTGAATCTCTTTAAAACAGAGTCTAAACTGACCTGGTAATGCAAAAAATTCTTGAAGCAACTGGCTACAAACAACAAAGTAACTTTGATATGGGTAACGGGGCATCAAAGCATTGAAGGACATGAGAAAGTAGAAAGCCTTGCAAAAAGGGCAGCAACAACACTATTCTATGGTCCAGAGCCCTATTGTGGACTAACAAAAATCCACGTAAGAAATGAACTTGATACTTGGGAGAAGAATCAAATGCTGTCATACTGGAGGAAAACACCAGGCTTAAGGCAGGCAAAACGGTTCACCACCATATCAACAGAGAAGTCTGAACTATTTCTTGGATTGAACAGGAATGACTTGCGAATAATCACAGGACACTCCCCAGTAAGCTATCACCTTATGACGATCGGCAAGGCGGACAGTGAAAACTGCAGGTAATGCACTGAAGCAACAGAAACAACAGAACTCTTGCTATGCGACTCCATGGCTCAGTTCTGCGAGAGGCTTAAATACCTTGGAAGGGTGACCCTAACACCCCAGGCAATAGGTAAAATAGCCCCCATGAAGATAGTGGACTACATAAAAGTCTAAACTTTTTGGGCAACTATTAGGAAAAAGTGATGCACAAAAAACCCATTGGAGTCGCAGCACTGAGAAGCCAGAGGCCTATACGACTAATTAAATAATCTACAAACTACAATACATGGCAAAAGGTGATGTAAAAGGTATAAGACTACTAGATCTATGTGAGGTGATGCATGTGGATTGGACCATTTTCTTGTGTCTCAGATAAAACTGGGACAAGGATGGGTGAAGCGACGAAACAAGAAAAGCAAGTGCGAATGAATGTTGAGATATTTTTAACGCCTGAGAAAAGGGAACTGTGCCTATCTATTGGCATAAAGAATGACTGAGTTGCATGGACTATAGATTGAATGCGTCAAAGAATGCAATGTGAAAGATGCATGTACGACCCTGAAATATATAATATTGGATGTGCAAAACAATCATTTGGTGAAGCCAGAATTGGATGTTTTAAGAGGGATGCATGGTGAAATAAAAAAGTAAAGAAAGCTGTGGACTGTGGATGACAAAAAGGAAGCATATAAAAGAATGGTAAATGCCAAAGTTAGTGCAAAGCAATCGTTAATGACACTAAGCGAAACTGGAAATGAAAGAGGCTGAGAAAATACAGAACGACTTTGAAGGGAACAATAAATTGTTTTGGAAGCGGAAAGGCAAGACCAACTGGAAGAAATAATATGATTGGGGTGAAAACACAGCATGGGAAAATGATATGGGACGAGGAAGGTGTGAGAGAATGCTGGAAGGAATATTTTGAGAAACTACGTGGAAGCAATAAGAACCATCGGAACACTCTGCCGATTACAAGTTAGACAGAATGTGACACTGTTATTGTGAGTGAGGTTAAAATAGTGATCAAGAAACTAGGGAATGGAAAACAAGCGGGTGTTCATAAAATCCATGGAAAGATGTTAATGTATGGATGCTCGAATTTGACTGTCTTGCTATGTGAGTTGTTTAACACATGCATAAAACTAGGCCAAGTGCCAAGGGAGTGAAGGGACGCTATAATGGTGGCTTTGTATTAAGGTAAACGAAGCAAAAGTGAATGCAATAATTATCGAGCGATGAGTTTAAGTATTGTAGGAAGCTATTTGTGAGAGTATTGATAGAACGAGTGAAACAGCCGACTAAGAAGATTTCTAAGAAGATTTGGGATGTTCAGTGTGACTTCATGATAGGAAGAGGCGGTACTGACCAACTATTCTCACTTCAGCAGGTAGTTGAGAAATGCTTGAATATGGGAAAGAAAGTAGGCAGAAGCTGCGGACTATTTTGAAAGAATTAGTGTGGATGATTGGCTAATTCGACATATTAATCGCTATATGATGGCAGTAGAGCATGTGTAAGAACTAATGGAATGCTCAGTGACCATTTTAGAATTAAACAGGGTCTCAAACAAGGATGTGTGATGTCTCCATGCTTATTTAACATTTTTATGGACAAATGTATAAGAGAAGTTTGCTTGGAGACAGAAGGCATAAAAATGAATGCTTTTAAGGTAAAAGTGTTAGTGTGTGTATGCTGTTGTTGCAGTACTACTTGGTGAATCTCAAGAAGTTCAGCGGGTGTTAAAGAGACTGATGACAGTAAGAAATAAAATTAATCTACATGTGAACGCCGAAAAGACTAAAGTTATGGTGTTTGATAAAAAGGGTGGAACAAGTAATGTAGTCTCTTGATAAATGATAATCTAGTAGAGAAAGTAAAGGAAGTTAGATATTTAGGAAGACTCTTTTCAAACTACAGAAGAATAGATGATGAGATCAAAGTAGGGTAAATTCAAACAGAAAGGTGCTGGGAGCCATATCCACTGTAGGCTAGGAGTGAATGTATATCTAAAGAGGCCAAAGTGGCTGTACATAACAGTGTACTGGTACCGACTGTTCTATACAGGTCTGAAAGTTGGGTGTATCTGGCAACGCATCTCAGAAGATTAAATGCTGTTGGAATGGACTATCTGAGAAGAGTGACAGGTAAATCAAGGAAAGACGGAGTTAGAAGTGAATGGGTTCTTAGCTAATGTAATGTAGAAAGTCTATTGAAGGTAAATATGAAAGTTGCGTGCTTAGATGGTTTGGATACATGGAACAAGTGGATAATAATAGAACGACAAGTAGAATTTATCAAAATCAAACTTGACGTGAGCTTTAGAGTATGCTATAATTTTGACGCTAAGTGTGTATTGCATTAAAAAAAATTATATGTGTATTCAAATTTTGCAGGAAAAAAACAAATTGTAATGAACTACTGCTTTGGAATATGACGATAATAACCATTAACTGCTGAAAAACATCTGACAAATTTCAAATTTTTAGAACCATTTTTGAAAAACATTTGGGTGTATCGCAGTGGGGATGTATTTTTGTCTGGGGATATGTTTGATTTAATCAGCCCATTTTTTTCCTGACTTGTCTCACCTCAAGAGTTGTCCCCGTTTCACGGAATGCTGTATATATCACATGTATGTAAATAAACCAACATTGTTATGTAATCCTTTTAATTCAACAGTATATTTTTATGTAAGTGAAAAATGTATGCAGTATAGTGCAAATTATTATTATTAGTTTATTGGAATAGAAATTTTACAATGCATCTTACAAAAAGGTATTAAACTCGTGACTGCAATTGTTGCAATTTGGACTTGAATTTAAAACGAACTAGAAACAGCTCCACATTTTCTTGATACTCAAAAGAAAACTCATTATTTTGTATATCGATGAAATTGCAGAAAAATCCTGAAACAAGCAAATTTTTATTTGTAAACGCGCGTTTCGTGGATTATTTGTTTTATTAATGATATTAACTGTGTGCGCGCGATGACGTCATGGACAATGTTTGTTAACAGAAATGTGGGTCATGCGATACCTCCTTTTAAATATCTTTCAATTATCTATCTAATCATATCAACAAGTTTAAGTACATAATTGAATTTTAATACTGTCAAAAATATTTTTTCACCTAAAATTATAAACAAAATACAGCAAATGTTTAAATTGATGACCTTCAGTTATAATAAGGTGAGAAAGGAAATCAGTAAACTCTTCTCGAACATCATCTGTAACTTCTGGACTTATTTTGTGCCATCTCCACCTGAATGTGCTCTCTTAATTAATCTAGATTTTGTGTGTTATTTTGGTATACTTTACTTTTTAGGTACATATTCCATTCAATTGATCATTTTTTGCCTGATCCACCACCTTGAAAGATGTCCAAGTAGTTTCTTAGCAATACAGCATAGTGTGGAGGTGCACCATCTTGTTGAAACCACAACGAATTTCTGTTTGGAAAAAGCCGATTTAGTTGGACAAGTCGTTTCAGAAATTGTAAATATCGAGGACCTTTTGAGGTTCTTTTGAAAAAGTATGGTTTTAACTTTCTGTGGGTATTGAGTGTGGTACTCTTTCATCGAATGTAGATTTTTAGTTGCCCAATACCGAGAAGTTTGACGGTTTACATAGCCATTTAGGAGGAATGTAGCCATTACCAAAAAGCATTCTTTTCACAAACATTAGATCTTGGTTAATTTTGGCCATTACTTTGCAAAATTCAACTCGTTTATCAAAATTGTCTTACATAAGCTCCTGAACTAAGCTAACTGTGTAATGATGCCACTTTTCCCTTTTTTTTTTTTTTAGCGTTCTAAGACCTGTTGAATGGTGAGCGTTATTATCTAATATTACTTGCTGGGAGCTGGTATGGGGATTTTCATAAAATGCTAGTAGAACATCTAGCTTACTATTTTCCAGCATTTATTTTCCGTCACCAAAGACCTCCCTAAAGGTATTTACATGGCTTGTTTCTCTAAACTTCTTCTTTATTTCACTTACTGCAGACTGAGACATTGGTGCTCTGTTGGGGTATTTATTGGTAAATAAAGTACAAACTTTTTTCCAAGTTCTCTTTTTTCCTCCACAACCAATGATTATTAGAATGTTAATTCGTTTAGTTTCAGTATGTCTAATGTTGATAAATATAATTACTTTTAAACATTTAAAGTATATCACCATTCATCACTTGACAAACACGTTCTTAATTTTGCTCACTGGGGATTGAGACATTGGTTCCTAGTTGGGGTATTTATTGTTAAATGAAGTACCAACTTTTGGGTGTGTCCCGGTTTTGCCCCCACTACCAATCATTACTAGAATTTTAATTATTTCAGTTTCAGTAAGCCTAATGTTGATAAGTACAAACACTTTTTAAATATTTTAAGTACCTATATCACCATTCATCACTTGACAAACACGCCAATTTCGAATTTAAATGTAGCATTCTTGATAACTTACCTAATTTTTTTTTATTTTTAGAAAGGGCAAACGATCAAGTGAGAAACTAATATGATATTTACTTTTGGTTTACCTAAAGCCAGTAAAAAAAAAACAGGACAAAACACGTGATGCTCTAATATTCAAGTAAATTCTTATGCCAGCTGGAATTAGGAACCATAAACTTTTGGCTGCTTCTAAAAAGAAATGGTTTGTAGTTTCATCAGCTGTATTAGTAAAAAACTACTTAGATATAGTTTCTCAAGATAGGTGGATAGGATGCCAAAAACAACTGAAGAGCAAGTTTTATTACGAGAGTTTATATATTGTTGTAATTAAAAAAAAAAAAAATTTGACACTAAGATTTAATTACTTAAAGTTATTGCTATGGTTGGATAGAGAATTAAAAGACCTCTCAAAATAGGTCGCTTGGTCCGCATTGCTATTAGAAAAACGATGACATCATCACGTTCACACAGATGACGTCACATATAAAACAAATAATAATAAGATTAATGTTTATTCAGTAAAATAGTTCTCACCCTTATCGGTAAATGTGGATAACTTAGATTAACAAGGAAACTTTGAGAAAAAAGATAACCCATGTAATTCTCATAAGTGGTACTTTTTGTGAATTTACATAAGCCCTGCGGGCTGTACTGCAAGCCATCCATTGCCCCTTACGAAAATAAATACTGGCAGAGTCCCCTATCTAATGTACAAAATCATGAGCAGGTACTTCAATGGCTGGATACTATGTTTAATTCAGTTATTACGGCACCAGTTAGCTGCACTTACAAACATTCGTGCGTTTAGACGCAAATACACGTGCACGCCTGCACAACACACACACACAAACACCAATAACTTTTCAAACATGGGAAGGAATGTGTGTTTAAAAATCAAAATTAATCTTGTCTGTATTTTTCACTGATTTATGAAATAATAGCTTTATTCCTTTTATTTGCACCATACTGTATAATATTTGTTTTGCAAGGAGAAATAATTAAATTAGCCAGGTTGTCTACTGTAAATACTCTGAATTTGAAGTCATTTAATAATAATTAATTTAATTAATGATTCTACATATATTTACATGAAGTAGTAAAACTGTATTTTATATAACAAAAGATCAATATTAAATTAGTCTGATAATTTTTGTTGAATTTATGTAAACAATATTTCGCCTTGTAGCAAAAATGTTGCTCTTTGTAGAGGGTGTTCAAGATAACATGCCCTATCACGTTTTATGGAACACTGCGAGAGATAGATGAAAATAGTAAATACAAACAAGGTTTGTATTAGTCTTTTATTTGATAATAATTGCATGTAGGAAAGCTGGGTTCATTTATTTGATATCGCAATTAACTCTATTTTAAATGGATCAGCCTGTATATTATTACATAGTTATTCGAATTTTACATAAAATTTTAGTACAAATTGACCCAAGTTGCATAGAACCCATTTCTTAGCGTTTTTGATATAATTGACTTTATCTTAAAAAAAGTAATTTTCGGGTGACCATTAAATTGGCAATTGCAAGTAAATCCTTGTGTATATTAATATTTTAATACTGTGATGACCATGTGGATGCATGAGGCTTTTATCCTGTGCATTGGTATTTTAATAATACATGTATGTATAATAAAGGGTGGTTTATTTCTTCGCTACCGCAATCAACTTTGATATTTTAAATGGATCATCATGTATACTTATTATATATCTGAATTCTACCTAAAGTTTCGGTACGAATTAACCCAAGTTGCCTATATCCCATCTCTTAGCATTTTTGAGATAATTGATCAAAAAAAAATTTTTTTTTGGCATGACCATTAAATGGGTAGTTGCAAGTAAGTCCTTGTTCATAATAATAATCTAATACTGCGATGGCCATGTGGAAGGATGAGGCTATTATGCTGTTTATTGGTATTTTTTAAAAATATAGAGGTTGCTCATGAAATGCTCTTGAGATCAAAAAGTGGCCCAATTTCAATTTTTTAAATACGAACCTGTTTTTTTATATTATCATTTTATTCTGCGTTAAATTTTAGGCTAATAGTATATGATATACTCGCGATCTAAAAGGCATTGTTCACAAGATAATCATCATTTTTCTGATAATTTTATGTTTGGTGAGATTTTTTTAGTCTGCCACAGAACAATTTATTTTAATAAAACTACTAGTATTCCATTTCATCTTTTTTTATTCCATCAAATAAAACAGCTCACCAAATAAAATACAACAACTGTATCATTGCGTAAATTTGGTAATCCTGCAAAAACTAAACTTTGCAATGGGAATCTGGACATGCCGTAGACTCGTAGGAAAGACATGGGGGCTGAATCCCGGGATGGTATACTGGCTATACTAAACTGGTGAAACCCATCTTCACCAATAATAGTATGGTGGCAAAAAACGGAACAAGCACCAACACAAAGCGAATTGCAAAAATTGCAGAGGCTGATCTGCCTTGGGATAACGGGAGCTATGGCGTCATCTCCTACAGTTGCCATAGAGGCAATGCTGAAGCTTACCCCACTGCAGATATGCGTAAAGAGGGAAGCAGCACGAAGTGCCTCAAGACTATTTCAAGCAGACAAATTGAAACCAGGAAATTTGCTTGGCCACTTGGGAAATAATTCCACTGGAGTCACTCGCCAAACCAACAGACCAAATGCCTCCCAAACTGGACATCATAATTCCATTCAGTGTGGTCATAAGTGACCGCCCAACATGGGACAGAGACAGTGCAAGGTTGACAAACAACTCATCTGTATGGTATACAGACGGGTCTGAGCAAATGGAGGGAGCAGGGCTGAGAATAAGAGGACCCAACTTTAGACTCAATAAGTCCCTAGGAGAAACTTTCAGTATCTTTCAAGCAGAAATGATTGCTATACATTTCTGTATACAGGACTGCATACAAAGAAGACTCTGAAATAGAGAGAGCTACATCCTGCCAGAGAGTCAAGCAGTATTAAAGACTCTGAAATATTTTAAAACAGGATGCCCACTCGTCTGAAAAACAGGAAAAACTGGGAAAAGTCAGGGAAGTTGCAGCAGAAAATTTGTTGTCAGGGACTAAAGACTGAAATCTTTTAAAACTGACCTGGGAATGCAAAAAATCCTTGAAGCAACTGGATACGAACAACAAAGTAACTTTGATGTGGGTACCCGGGCATCAAGGCATTGAACGAAATGAGGATGCAGATAGTCTTGGAAAAAGGGCAGCAACAACACCATTCTATGGTCCAGAGCCCTATTGTGGACTAACAGAAAGCCAGGTAAGAAATGAACTTGATACTTGGGTGAAGAACCAAAAGCTATCATACTGGACAAAAAGACCATGCTTAAGGCAGGCAAATCGGATCATCACCATGTCAACAGAGTTTCTTCGATTAAACAGGAACGATTTGAGAATAATCACATGGCTTTTCACAAGACACTCCTCAGTAAGGTATCACCTTGTAAAGATGGGCTTGGCGGACAGTGAGAACTTCAGATACTCCACTGAAGCAGCAAAAACAACAGAACACTTGCTATGGGACTGCATGGCTCAGTTCTGCGAAAGGCTTAGATACCTTGGAGGAGTGACCTTAACACCCCCAGAAAGTAGGTAAAATAGCCCCCAAGAAGATAGTGGACTACATGAACAGTCTGAACTTTTTAGGCAACTAATAGGAAAATGAATCATGCACAAAAGACCCATTGGGGCCACAGCGCTAAGAGGCTGAAGGCCTACATGACTTGTTAAAACAATCTACTACAATCTAGCAAAACAATAAATATATTGTCACTGACAACAATCAGACAACTGTCAAAATAAAATAATATAACACAAATTGTTCCATGGCAAACTACAAAAATCTCACGAAAACAAAATTATGAGAAGAATTATGAACATCTTGTGAACGATGCATTTTAGATACAGATTATATCATGTACTATTGGCCTAAAATTCAACGTAGAATAAGATGACAATAGAAAAGAGCTGGTTCGTATTTAAAAAAAAATGAAATTGGGCCAGTTTTTGATCTCAGAATTAAAGAGCATTTCATAATATTATAAAAATACCAATGCACAGGATAAAAGAGCCTCGTCTATATGGTCATCGCAGTATTAAAATATTATTATAAACAAGGATTTACTTGCAAGTTGCAATTACCCATTGAATGGTCACCCGAACATTTTTTTAATTTCAGATAAAGTCAATTATATCAAAGACTCTAAGAGATAGGTTATATGTAACTTGGGTCAACTTGTACTAAACTTTTATGTAGAATTCAAATAAGTATGTAATAATATACAGGATGATCCATTTAAAAAAGCAGAGTTAACTGCGGTGTCAAATAAATGAACCCAGATTTCCTACATGCAATTATTATAAAATAAAAGACAAACAACTTTTGTATTTAATACTTTCATTGATCGCTCGCAGTTTTCCAGAAAAGGTTATATGGCATGTTACGAACACCTCTACATAAAAAAATCTGAACTGTTGGTTATTAGTGCAAAATGCATACACTATTTCTGACATGTGAAGATGTTTCGAAAAGTTTGTAACTTATCAAAGTAAACACATGTTTTGTAGTCAAAACAATTTTATTTGTCAATATAGTTCACTCGCTAGATTAATACATTTCTTCCAACTGTGCTTCATTCAGCAATTCTTTTTTGTGGCTCAAGTATCCTAATTCCTGAAAATACCTGTCTACAGCCACAACACTTTGGAATTTAAAGAACATCTTTTACCGCAGAACCACTTTTGCAAATTAGAGAAAAATCTGTGGGAATCTGACTCATAGTGTATGACATACTAATTCAAATTTACATTCTTCAATTTTATCTTTTGTAAGATGTTTTTTTGACTTTGTTAGCAAATATTTCAGTAATTGGCTAATATTCGCCAGTTACTGTATTTCCTTTTTCCAAATAATCGGTCGAAACAATTTTATATAAATCTGCCATCAGTTTTTCACAGATAAAACCCTTTATCTTTCTTTAGTGGTGGGCAACCTTTGTAAGTCCATTTTTGGGACTGTTCCTTAGTTTTTGGCGTCAAAAGGTGGATTCACATTTCATCATCACAAGGTTGCTCCCAAACTGAGCCAAAAAGTACAAGAAACACTATGTTATTTTAATTTTGGGACAGGTGAATCGAGAAGCATATTATTTAACTCAGGCGTAAACTGCGTCGGAGTTACTCCTTAAAACAAAATCATTGCTCACATCTCACACCTGAATGTTTTCTTCAATTAAAAAATTCATGAAATACACGATTTAACTGATCGAAATACTTTTTTATTTGACATACGAAATGACAGTTCTGCAGATTTTGCCGCGCGAGCGCCATCTTTGGATTAAGTTAGGAACTTTACGAAATATCCCCATAAGTGTGCTTTTTTCATTATGTTTGTGGCATATAACAATAATAATATTATTTTGCTTTATAATATCCACTTTGTGTTTTCATGGTAAGTTTACACACTAAACTAAGACTGGATTAAATTATAATTATTTGTATCCAATAGGTACCCAGAACTAATTAAATATTGGATAAAGTTATGTTAAGTTTAATAACCTAAACAGTCAGCACACTTAATTATACATGAATTGATTATACCAAGAGGTGTGATAATTTTTATTAAATAAATATTTTTTAATTGCGTCATCTCTATTGGGAAGCTTGTATTCTATTGATACAGCAAAAAAACAAAGTATTGCTGCAGCTTTGCGTTTTCATTTTGTAGCATAAAATTGTTTTATATCTGGTTTCATAAGTATGGATCTTACTAAATTTAGTCAAGTTGTCTTAGAGATATTGTGGTTAAACCCAACTGTATGAAGTAATGTTTCCATTAATCCGAATCACTATGCCACGAATACCGATTAGCTGACCGATTATTGGTTATACAAGCGGCAAAAACTGTTTGATTTACAGTTCTTCTATCGATTATATGAACGATAGTGAGTGTCCAAGTAAAGTTAACTCTGCAAATGGATGCCAAGAAATTTTAGGGTGGCAAGAGGTTGCAATGTTTCGCCTCCCACCCTCAAAATCATAGCCAGGCCAGATCTTCTATGCCCAGCATGAAATCTTACATAGCCTGTCTTGTCAATATTAACAATAAGTCTGTTCTGCAAAAACCAGCGGACAAACTATCCAAGGGGGCCTTGGTCTGGGTCTGAATTTTATTTGGATTAGCTGTAGTGAAAATGGTAGTATCGTCGGCATACATAACGAGGTTCACTAACGCAGCCGGATAATTTACATAAATACTAAACAACACAGGACCCAATTTAGAACCCTGTGGAACTCCATACTTGACTAAAAATGCCTTCAATGTATTAACATGAAGCTGACACCTCAATAAATTGACTTCCTTAGACAAATAGGATTAGTTACTCTGAACTTAACTGCTTGACCAGATATCGTATATTCATGTAGGTAACCGGTCATATATAATGATTTATTCTCGAACATTTATCTGAATGGTGGTGATCAATCACTTAAAAATTGATTATTTGATCAGATGAATGAATGACAGAATGTTATGTATGGATAACTGCGGTTTTGCATACAATTATGACCAATTAACTGGTTTTCATTCCCAGCTTTAACTCATATGGTCTTCTACCCGAAAGTCAAAACTAAAGCTTCTCTTGAGAACTTTTAATTTTTGCGCTTACATTTAATAACTGAAAGATATTAGAGATGTTCTGGTTATTTATTACCTGATAGTCTAGTTCCTGATACACCCACCAGATCTTGATTTATTATACATATTACTGAGTATTTCAGCCTAGGTCTTTTTAGTTAATTTCTTTTAGATGCATTTTGGTTATCATCAGTATGGGACCTTATGTGCTCTAACAATGCGGGAACCGGTTTGCGTCTCTTATGATGGTCAAAATGCATTGAGTATATGTTTTGACATTCTGTGTCCTCGACAAGGACTAATAATATCAGGGCAAACAATTTAACAATTGTTGGTTTGTTCGGCAGAGCATGTGTAGTTAGCACTTAGCGTATCTGATGATAACGGGTGCATCAAGTACCACACCAAAAGTCACTCTTGAAGTCCTCCTAAATATCCCACCTCTTCACATGTGGCTGGAGAGGAAGGCTAGATGGGCAACATACAGACTTAAACAGATGGCTGACAGCATGCAAAAGGCAATCAGTATTGGAAGAACCAGACTCCTCCATGGCATTAAAAGTCACAAGGTTCTTGAAATGATCTCAGATCTGATGCCTACAAAGACCTGTCATTCCAGCTTGTCCTTCCAGGCAGGGAGAAGTGGGATCGAAATAAAACGTCCCTGTTGAGGGCAGATCTCTGCTAGTAGACGGACGGCTCAAAAACCAGCTCTGGGGCAAGAATATTAGCTAGCCTCGATAAACATGCTACCATATACCAGGCAGAAGTATATGCTATCGAAAATGAGCACTTGTTAGTCAATTCACAATATTATTTTTGATACAACCCAAAATAAATAGTTTTATGACAAGTTTTTTGCTAATTATGTCTTTATATTTAACAAATCAAGCTGTAGACAGCTATACAACATCGCTGTAGAGAGAGCACTCTAATGTATTTCTAGGCGAGTGGCTAACATGTAAGGACTTGATTTCATTAAGTCGACAAAATATTCAGGTAGTGTCGCTTTAAAAAAATAATTAATTAAATAAATAAATGCCTGCCTACTGATTTGACATTGTAATTTTATAGAATGAGTAGTAATTTGTTTCCATTTTATGTGTACAATGTATAATTGTTTATTTTTCCGAATAGTCTTATTATGGTTTTATGTGAAGTGATATAGATGTTGTTGAAATTTCTCTAATGGAGCATTATCGCTTTGTTTGGGAGAAACAAAAAACTAGAAATTAACCTATAAGAAGCTGTACAATTGTTTACATTTGAAATTGCTTATTCAGTATATATATATATATATATATATATATATATATATATATATATATATATATATATATATATATATATATATATATATATATATATAAAGATAGTTTACAGAAGCTTACTTGTAATAAGTATACTTCTGTAGAGATTAATCTGTCAACATTTAAGGTACAAGTTCAGAAGAAGATGATGTGTCACCTCGTGAGAAAGTACACAAGAACTCGCAAGGAAACTCAGATTTCTGTGTGCGTAATATTAATCAACATGCATTTGGACGTCGAGAAATAGAAATAGCAGAACAAGGTAAAAGTATATTATGATAAATTTAATGAAATAAGAGTAACTAATGTGTTTTCTTTATGTGCAGAAATGCCTGGTATAATGGCCTTGAGAAAACGTGCCGCTGATGACAAACCCCTAAAAAACGCAAAAATTGTTGGCTGTACACACATTAATGCCCAAACAGCAGTGTTAATAGAAACATTGGCAGCCTTAGGAGCTAGTCTAAGATGGGCAGCTTGTAATATTTACTCAACTCAGGTAGGGTGGCATGTATCAATTATGACAATTAAATTTACGGTTGGGATACAGCTTGCTTCAAAATTGTTTTGCATTATAATTAGGGGTGATAAGAGATATTTTTTCATAGTGCTCTTTTAAAGTTTTACAGCATGTTTTCCTTCCGAATGCAAGTTATTTTATTTGTTTTATAATACGAAATAGGCATACAGGTACGTCTGCTACTACTACTACTACTAGTAGTAGTATGGAGTAGATACTGAATGCCTGTAAACAGGTTGATATTAAGTGACAATTACTTTTCTAAATAAGTATTCCAAAATACCGAATATAAAGTATTCATTACTGTATCATCCGCCCATCACAACTGTTGCCATCTTTGGTTATTAAAGAAGGGGTTTTTTCACTGGAAGTTTTGCCCAGATTTGGTCAATCTCTCCTTGTTTCACTCTGTAATCAAATCTGGTATGTATCCTGTAGCAGACCAAAGCATTAGAAACAGGAACCAGGGCAACTTTGGCTATTAACTTTGGGTTTTTTAGTGCTATAAACTTGATAGTCTTGTAAAGAATATGTGTTTCAGAATGAAGTAGCAGCTGCATTAGCAGAAGGTGGATTTTCCATTTTTGCTTGGCGTGGGGAAACGGAAGAAGATTTTTGGTGGTGCATAGATAAATGTGTCAACAGTGAAAACTGGCAGCCAAATATGATATTAGATGATGGTGGAGATGCCACACATCTTATGTTAAAGAAGTACCCTGCTATGTTTAAAATGATAAAAGGTTAGTACTGTTAGTTAGGTTATGTTATGTTCTTTAGTAAGTGAGCTATTTCATTCCCTCCAGTGCGACCTTAGGTCTATTGTGGCTCACGCCTAATTGTTTAAAATTTCACCCATCCAATCCTGCTTCTTACAGAAGTCAATAATTTTTGAGTGTGAAAGTTGGTCCAGATCTTCTAGTACTCCCTCTCAAGGTTCTGGGCGCAGAGTAAAGCCAAGGTATGGTCCTAAGTAGATTCCTTTGGCATAGCCTACGACATTGACAACCACAAATGTTCTGATGCACCTGTTTCTTTGTGTAGAATTGATCACTGCTGAGTGATCAGGCCATCAGCCATTTTTTTAGCTTGGTGAGTACCTGTTTGGACAATAGTCGGGGACAAACGTCGTCTGTAGTGCACTCCACATAGACATGTGGTTGTTGGTGGTCTTATCTTAGCACAAGCCTGTGATGAACCACTTTCATTTGTTGAAGCTCCCCAACTACTCACTCCTGCCGTAGAGAACTGTCCTCATCAATATAAGGTCTTCTTCTGGGATATCTTGTTGATTGGGTTTCTTTAAAATGTACATATCAGTGTTCTCCAAATGTTGCGAACATCACATTGTAAATATGTTTTGTTATTTAAAAATAAAACATTCTAGCCTCACATAAATGACCAAAATGTGAAATTAGACCAACAAATTTGTTTTTAGTAGTAAGAATGTCATATAGAATAAATATAACAGTAACGGCACTTTGTGCTTTTAATTTAAATATCAAAGTGGTAGCCGTAGGACTTTGGTTGATAGCTATTGGAAACCAGTCTCTCTTTTACTCTCTTTCTAACACACACAGACCCACAAAATAATTTTTTCATAGTCAATTGACTACTGAATTTAATTTTTTTATAATGTGAATATTTTTGATACCACCAATATACAATGAGAGTAAAATATTGATAAAATGCAAATAAACAACTTTTGCAAAAACATGCCGATTTTCTACCTTTTCAAATTTTTTTAAAAGGTTGTGTGACACTTCGTACAAAGGAAATTCAATTATCTATTCAAAAACATAAGACTTTTACATGTTAGTCATTATTTGACCAATAAATTAAATTCTAATTGAAATAGAAATAAATATTTAATGACAATTACCAAAAACATCTGTTTAAAGAGTTACTAACCTAAAAAATCAACTAAAGCACATTGTGAGAAGAAAAGCCTACTCCATCAACCTTTTGACAATGTGCTAGTCCATTTTGAAATTCCTGAGGTACATTTTGAATAACTTCTGAACCTATACTTTATGAGTCTCAACTCTTCCAAATTATTTTGTTTCACTTAATAGACTTGACTGTTTACATATCCACATAATTAAAAGTCACGGGGTGTCAAATCGGGTGATCTCACAGGCCACTCAACTGGACCTTTTCAAACAATACCTTGATCCGGGAAAATTTCAATATTATTGGACTGGTCGTGCACAATGTGGTGGGGTTCCATCCTGTTAGTACTGCAATAGTGTTTGGCTTAGAGGAGAGATTAGAGAGGATTAAAGTGTGGAGGGCCACTAAAATAATGAGTTTTTAGAACAAGGACCGATCTGTTTTTGGATTTTTTCAAAAGTGGTTAGTTTCCATTTCATCAAATTTATGTGGAACTTTTTAGTCTCGCTGTATATATAAATAAGTTTCTAACTGGCATGTTTGCATAATTTTCCATATTTTCTCCAAAAATGAAACTATTTGTGCTTGGTATTTAAAATAAATGTCTGTTATAGGAATTGTGGAAGAAAGCGTAACAGGTGTTCATCGCTTGTATCAGTTGTCCAAAGCAGGAAAATTGACCGTCCCAGCTATGAATGTTAATGACTCTGTTACCAAAACTAAATATGATAATTTATATAGCTGTAGAGAGTCTATTATAGACAGGTAATTTTTTGTTTTATCACCCATGCCTCTTATAATTACCTATATTTATTACAGTTTGAAACGTTCAACTGATGTCATGTTTGGTGGCAAACAAGTGGTAATTTGTGGATATGGAGAAGTGGGAAAAGGTTGCTCCCAAGCTTTAAAAGGTTTAGGATGTGTTGTATATGTAACAGAAATTGATCCTATTTGTGCCCTTCAAGCAAGGTAATTATTTAAAGTGTTTTATGATATGTCACTAAGGTATAAATGTATTCAAAACAATGAAATGATTGTGGCTGATAGTGGCTGATACTTGTGACTGTGGCCCCTCTTCGGAGTGGCCCTACTAAACTCGCTACACAAGAGGCCCAGTCAGTTTTAACTGTGTTATTTGTTTTTTCGGGTGCAGGTTTAATTACTGAGCTCAGTTGGGTGTTATGTGGGTTAAGGTGAAGGGTCGGATAATTTGATAATTATTGGTCTAATTGCTAATATAGACCTAGTATTTTTTATGGTATTTAATTTCATCTGATATGTGCAACAACCTTTGGCAGAAATCATATTATTCAATCTTACATTACTCATATGATGTTATAAGTATTTATTTTTGGTTATTTTCTGTGACTGTGACAATCACCAATGCCAGAGAGCAATTGTATCCAACCAACCTGACAATTTCACTAAATCCATGACTTTTATCGTATGATGAATGGATCAATAGCTTTACACCCACTTCAAATTTAATTTGCTCAGTAATAATGATATGACGTCACCCTATGCACGAAGCACAGTCCTACCGCCCCATTAGCCTCACATCCTTTCTCCTAAAGACCATGGAGAAGGCATTAGACCAATACATTAGAAGCGAAACCCTAACAACAAAACCGCTCCATGTACAACAATTCGCTTGTCAGGGTTGCAAGTCCACATTAGAGGCACTACACTGTATAGTGAGGCGGATATAAAAAATCTTTTGTGACCAAAGAAGTAGCCCTAAGCACCAACACCTCATATTAATCCATCAAATGGGCCCTACAAGAAATGGAAGCCAATGCTAAAATGCCGTGTTATCACAGCCACCACAATTGAAACCAACGCAACAGTGAAGACCACAAAAGGTGGTCCTCAAGGAGGAGTGCTTTCACCCCTGCTGTGGTCGGCTGTTCTTGATAAACTTATGACTACATTGAGCTGAGCTGGATTCATAGTCCGAGGATCCGCAGATTATATTGTCATAACAGTAAAGGGCAAGCACGATGCTGTAATATTCAGCCTAATGCAAACAGCCCTAAATATAGTAAACGACTGATGTGAGACAGGGGGAGTTAATGTCAATCCTCATAAGACAGTTCTTGTCCTATTCACAAACAGAAGGAAACTAATTTAAAAGTCCCCACTCTGAATGGAACACAGATACAATTTTCCAATGAAATTAAATACTTAGGGATCTTAGACCAAAAACTTAATTGGAACAAACTCTTTCGTGAGCCGCATTGGCAATCTGGATTTGCCGTAGACTCAAGTAAAGACATGGCACTGAATCTCAGGATGATATACTGGCTATATCAAACTGTGGTCAAACCCATGATCACATATGCATCTACAGTATGGTGGCCAAAGGCGAAACAAGCCTCAACACAAAGCAAATTGAAAAAAATGCAGAGGCTGATCTGCCTTGGAATAATGGGAGCTATGGCATCATACCCTACAGCTGCAATAAAGGCAATGCTGAATCTTGCTCCACTGTACATATCCGTGGAGAAGAAAGCAGCACTAAGTGCCTTAACACTATCCAAGCAGACTTGGTTGGCCACTTGAAAATCCTGGAAATTATTCCACTGTAGTCACTTGCCACACCAACACACCAAATGCCAGCCAAACTGGACATCATAATTCCATTTGACGTGGTCATAAATGACCGCCAAACATGGGACAGAGACAGAGCAAGGCTCACAAACAACTCATCTGTATGGTATACAGACCGGTCTAAACGAATGAAAGGAGCAGGGCTAGGAATAAGAGGACCCAACTTTAGACTCGCTAAGTCCCTAGAAAAAACTTCCAGCATCTTCCAAACAGAAATGCTTACTATAAATATCTGTGTACAGCAGTGCATATAAAGAAGACTCAAAAATAGAGAGATCTATATCCTGCCAAAGAGTCAAGCAGTATTAAAGACTCTGAAGTCTTTTAAAACAGGATGCCCACTTGTCTGAAAAACAGAAAAAACTGGGAAAAGTCAGGGAAGTTGCAGCAGAAAATTTGTTGTCAGGGATATCAGAGAAATGTTTTAAAAATCGACTGAGAGTCAGGGAATTTTTTTCTCTGTGAGGGAAAAATGATTTGTTTTTGTTTTATCATAAATAATTAAAACTTTTAACGCAGAACTCACATTCGAAGATAATTTTTGATCTTTGAATGGTTTTTTTTTCAAAACCTCATAATTTCTTTATTTTATTAAAACAATGTCTTTGCTTTTTGTGCAATTCTGAACCATTTGATTTGATATGAAATGGCGAAGCGTGTTTTCCGCCAATGAGGCCATGACCTACTGTATTCTGTAGTAGTGTGTTACACATTTTGGGGGTGGATTGCAGAAGATCAAAGTCAGGGAAATAGGTTTGGCATGTCAGGGAAATGTCAGGGAAATTGACATGCTGTCTTTAATGAGAACCCTGTAAAACCGAGTCTAAACTGACCTGGGAATGCAAAAAATCCTTAAAGCACCTGGCTACGAACAACAAAGTAACTTTGATGTGGGTACCAGTGCATCAAGGCATTGAAGGAAATGAGAAGTAGATAGCCTTGCAAAAAGAGCAGCAACAACACCATTCTATGGTGCAGAGCTCTATTGTGGACTAACAAAAAGTCACTTAAGAGATGAACTTGATACTTGAGAGAAGAACCAAATGCTGCCATATTGGAGGAAAACGCCAGGCTTAAGGCAGACAAAATGGTTCATCACCAAATCAACAGAGAAGTCTGAACTGTTTCTTGGATTGACCAGGAACGACTGAATGATAATCACAGGACACCCTCCAATAGGATATCACCTTATGAAGATGGTCAAGGTGGACAGTGAAAACTGCAGATACTACACTGAAGCAGCAGATACAACAGAACAGTTGCTATATGAGTGCATGGTTCAGTTTGGCAAAAAGCTCAAATATCTTGGAGGGGTGACCACAAAGAGGTTGTATATGTTAGAGGGAACAAAGCCGAGTTTGCAGCCTGTCGATTTCCCACTCCTGTCACCGTCCAATCACAAACAAAATTTTGAATAACGCGCTAATGTGTTTTGTTTTGATTCGTTCCCCCAACCGCTCTTGAAGTTATTGTCAGCTGTCAACAAGTATTTGAAGTGTTTGTTGATTTGCGATTAGAGGTTATCTTGTGTGTTTTGCCGTTTTTTAGCAGTGTTTTAAGAGTGTAAAAGTTAAAAAATGCCAAGGTGTATTGTGAAGAACTGTATGTACAATAAAAGTGCCAATTATGAAAAGGATAAAGCAACTGTGCATTTATTTCGGTAAGTTGTTTACATGTCTTCTGTTTCCTTGTTTGGCGCCAAATGTTTATTGGTTTTCACAGGTCCGTATTTACACATTGTATTGCTTTTGTTAAATCTTTAGCATTTATTATTGTCAATTGTGTTTTTTCAAGAAATAAAATCTTAATAATGCATTATTTATTGAATATTTGTAATGAAATTAGGCATTTTGTTTGGCAATTATTATTTGAATTAGATGTATTTACCTATGTAGTTCCAGTAGAAGCAGAAAAAAAGTAGAATAGTTTTGTTTTATCTATTACTGCATCTTTCTAGAGGTTCAGTCACTGATAAAGTAGATAATTTGAGATATTATTTTCAGATTTCCCAAAGCTGGTGAAAGATACGAGGCTTGGAAACGAGCATTAAATTTAAGCGATGAAGATATTTTTATGAACTCAAATGTGTGCAATTTACATTTTACCGAGGAATCTTATGATTTAGAAAAATCACCTTTTGCAGTATACTTAAAAAAAAGTTCTATACCTGTATTGGTAAGTACTGAATCAAGGTTATTAATTTATGTAACTATTAGTGATATATATATATATATATATATATATATATATATATATATATATATATATATATATATATATATATATATATATATATATATATATATATATATAGCCAAACAGCGGTTTTTCAATGGCACTGATATCAGTGATGGCTATTTTTAAATAACAGGGACTTTAAACAGCTACTGCGATTGTGGTTTAGCCATTTACAATGCTGCATGTGCGTATGCTATTATTTTAAAGACTTACAAGGTGTTAGTGTTAACCGCTTAATTGAAACCACAATATGATCTTCAGATAACTTTTAAATTATATATTAATTTTAAAACTACTCAGATTTTTACTATTAATAGAAGTTCTATAAAATTAGCATATTACAAGAATATACGATGAGAGAAATCTACATATTATTTTAATTTTAATATAATGAAAAAGTTGGAAGGCATATATATGCTACAGTTCGGTGCTGCTTTAATTCTAGATTCAGCAGGTTTTTCCATGATATAATGACTTACAAGATATATGATATTGCGCATATGCCCCGTCCCCTCCTATGACATCACATGGTGAGTAACGTTATAGAAGGCCAACTACACACTTAACACAAAGTCATTCGCAATCAAAAAGTTTCTATACGTCACTTTAATGTGGTTGAAGTTACATTCCATTCCATTTTTATATTACATATATATATATATATATATATATATATATATATATATATATATATATATATATATATATATATATATATATATATATATATATATATATATGCACAAGTGAAGTATAATAATTAAGGGGAGCCCTGAATTAGCATTGGTGATACACAAACTTAAAAAGTAGAGAAGACGTTCGTAGACATTTACAGGGGGCCTTAACATTCATAAACTTGATTTGATCATCATGTCACATAATCATAGTATAGTATTCTGATCTTAAAAAGTTAATTCCAACTGTATGCACTCAAATATCAGTAAAATACCTAATTTGTTAAGGGGTTGTGATGAACCGTCAAACTCCACTGTACGACAGCATATTATTATTGCATTGGACTCACCACATGACGCCATGCGCGTGACGGTTCTAAAAATAGATAGTCTCATTATCATATCTCGCGTTATTTGTATCATGAGTTTTTCGTTTTCTACCTATAAGAAAAGGAGAAATGTTGTATTCTAATAATGGCGAGAAGGAAAGTATACAGATACTTCTACTCGCTCGCACAAACTGCGATTGCGTGTATTATGAATACAGCAATTGCTGTTTGTCATGGAGTTTTTAGTATAAGATGAATTTCATAGAAATAATTACTCTAATGATTTGTGTAAATCTCGGTTTTCACAATCGCTGTTGTTTTGTGTTTTAATAACAGCTACTAACAGCGATCTTTTAATAGAAGCGATTAAATCACCGGTAGCTATATATCGCTCATCTCTAGTAACTATGCTACTAATTACATTCACGTAATATATTGTTATGATATTTATCGTAATTTAATTAGCCCTGCAAATTTACATTAATGGTATTCGTTTCAAATTTATTTATGCAGGTAACAAACAAGCCATCAACACAAGTCGTTTTTGGCGAGCAGCCAATGACTGATATAACTGCTATCAATGTGCCATTTGCAGCTAACCCGTCAACTAGTACTTGGTCTGGTAGCAATGTACCTGTAATGGATTATTCTCGGCCATCAACAAGTGCTGGTTTTTATGAAGAGAAAACTGTTGTAGAGGTACCGCAAAGATCGTTTAGTAGTTTAGGATTTGCTGAAATGAAAACACCTTCAATGCCACCCACTTTGAAGGACATGGTGAGTTAAATTCAGTTTTTGCCGTTTATGAAATCAGTATAATTTTAAAAAACCTAATATGTTATTCCATCACATTTTATATGGTGTTTAAGTTTGTATAGTCCATGATTAAATAAGTTAGAAACAACTGTTTTGCAATTTATCTCAACCACTATTAACCAAAATGTGTTGTTGGAAATTTTGTTTATATATTCATTTTACTTGAGAAAATAAATGGTTTATCACTGAACATTTTTTATAGGTTGTTACACCGCGCAAACGTAAACTGAAGAAGCAGTTATTCGATGCACGAAAAAAAATTAAACGGCTCAGCAGTAGTGTTCATCATTATAAGAAGAGAACAGCAACCCTTGCGAATATAATCAAACAACTAAAAGGTAAAGTAACCGACGAAACATTAGAAACATTAATGCAAATAGGACCTAATGAAGAATTTTTACAAAGACAATTAGGTCGTAAACATAAGTATGAAAATCAACTTAAAGCTTTTTCTCTTACGCTGCATTATTACTCTCCCAAAGCTTACAGTTTTGTCAGAAACACATTTAACTCGGCTCTTCCTCATCCAAAAACTATATCTAGATGGTATCAAAGCGTTAATGGGGAAGCTGGTTTTACGTCAGACGTGTTCAACTTATTAAAGTCAAAATCAGAAAGCACAAATGGAAAACTTATATGTTCTTTAGTCATAGATGAGATGGCAATTCGCCAACATATAGAATGGGATGGGGTAAAATATTATGGGTTTGTAGATTTTGGTATAAATCTTGAGACCGATTGTAACCCTGTAGCCAAAGAAGCTCTTGTTTTTATGCTTGTTAGCATTAATCAATCATGGAAGCTTCCTCTTGGATATTTTTTAATCGACTCTTTAAGGGGTACACAAAAACAAAATTTGGTATTACAGTGTTTAACGCTACTAAATGAGTCGGGCATATACGTGGTCTCAATAACTTTTGATGAGGCAACAAATAACCTAACGTTAGCAAAAGAACTTGGCTGCGATTTGAATTGGAGGAACATTAACTCTACGTTTGTTGATCCTAGTTCAGGTAGGAAAATTGCAGTCTTTTTTGATCCATGTCATATGATCAAACTGATAAGAAACACATTAGGCGATAAAAAATTAATAATTGATGAGAATGGGGAAAATATAAAGTGGGATTATTTAGTAAAATTAAATGAGTTACAGGATCAGGAGGGCGTTCATTTGGCTAATAAATTAAGAAAATCGCATATATTTTATACAAACCAAAAAATGAAGGTTAAATTAGCCACACAACTTTTTAGCCACTCAGTGGCACATTCTTTGGAATATTGCAATGAAGTTTTACATCTTGAGGAGTTCAAAGAATGTGAGGGAACTGTGAAATTTATCCGACTTATAAACAATTTATTTGACATTCTTAATTCTAGAAATTTAAACAATTCAGATTTTAAGAAAGCAATAAACGCAGAAAATTTTGAAAACATTAATGTATTTTTAAAAGAGCTATCACAATATTTAACGTCACTTAGGATAATTGATGGACCGCTTCTGTGTGAGAGTGGTAGAAAAATGGGTATAATTGGCTTTTTATTTTGCATACAAAGTTTGCAATTTGTTTATAAAACTTTAATTGCCGACAATAATTTTTTGCTGTATTTTCCCACTTACAAAATCAGTCAGGATCATATTGAGCTTTTTTTTTGGGCAAATTAGATCCATGGGAGGCTATAACAATAACCCATCAGCAAAGCAATTTAAAAGTGCATATAAAAGGATGATGGTGCATCTTGAATTAAAAGATTCATTTAAAGGAAATTGTATCCCTTTGGAAGCAATTCCTATTCTGTCACCCATTGAGGTAATAAATAAAACTTGTGGGCGAGAACGAATATATGAAGAACCAGATGAAGACATGAGTCAAATAGATAATTTTGACGACGACACAGTTCTTCAAATATTAGATATGAATATATCAGAGTTTAAGAAAGAAGTCGTGACATATATATCTGGCTATGTAGTAAGGAAAATAACAAAAGCTCTGAGATGCGAAGAATGCGCGGGTGAACTTGTTGGGGAGAGGTCTGTGTTATTAACATCGTTTATAGATCAGAAAGACAAAGGTCAACTCCTCACATACCCATCTGACGATGTAATATCTATTTGCACTATTGCAGAAAAAGTTCTTCAAACATACTTAAATGAATCTGCGGTGATTATAAATGTAAAGGAAATAAACATGCGAATATTAAAAACTATAATAAACCAAAACAGCATATTTAAAAAACTTGAAGTTCACTTTCGAGAACAAAATCTTTTGACTTGCCATTATGGCCATCTAATTAAACTAATATCTTCTATGTATGTTTCTATCAGAATACATCATTATAACAAAAATCTATTTGATAAAAGTAGAAGTTTAAGGGCTGTTTATAACAAACTTCTCTTATTTAAGGGCCAATAATTCAGTGTACATTTCAAGTACTCGTATGTCCTTCAAATAATGTTATCGGAAAGTTATTATGTCTTATAATATGACCAATAAATTTTAGCTTCCTCTCTATTTCTTTGAGCAACCCTCTTTATTCTTTCACCTCTCCTAGCACACTTTGAAGCGTCTTTCTATCAACCTGCACTGTCTTTGAAATTTTTCTTGTCTACATTTCAAAAGCTTATATTCTCTTCATATCCTGCTTAACTACAGCCCAAGTTTCCGCCCCATACATTACCATACTCCATACACGTACGACTTGCATTTGTTCCTCATGTACAGGTTAAAATGTTTATTAGTGAGAACAGTACTGTGGTTATTGAATGCTTGTTTTGCCATCGCGATCCTCTTCAGACCTTTCCTACACTTACCATCATCTGTGATAATACTTCCAATCAATTATTTGAAATAATCTAATAAATCAAGCGTCATGTTCTAAGATTTAAAAGCTACTTTTGTATTTGTATAGGTATTCAAAATTTGTGAAATGCACACGTAACGCAATCTACATCGATCAAACTTCTAGAAATTTTAACACCCAATACAAAGAACATATTTTTGCATTTAGAAATAACCATGCTGACAAATCTACATTTGCAAAACATATTATTGATACCCAACATAGACCCACAGTAAATAACGGCATAAAACCACAACATTTTTGTCATGACAAGTGTAAACTAGACTTGTTTTAAGCTTTAGAAGTAAAAAAGCATATACACGACAATATTTAGGATTTCTGAGATATTCTTCTTCCTAATTAAATAAATCAGACAACATAAATCTAACTATTTTTTCCAAAAAGTTGTTATAAGACATGATGTGTGTCGATATTTTCATTGTATAGTCTGCTTTATTAATGTGTTTGTTTAGTTATTTTATTGTTGTAATTGTTATTATAGTTATTACTGTTATAGGTTTCTTCTATCTTTATGTTAAATATTGATATACATCACGTAGACATTTTAAAGGCGTCATCCGTCATATTTGTTTTACTTTATTTTCACTTTTAAAGATTTTTTTGATTATAACATCATAAAATAGCAACAGATCTTTATTTGTAATTGTCATGATTTCGTATTAATTCAATTTTTTTCTGTCTGAGGATACTATCAAGCAGCAAAACCAGTAACAGAGACGTTGAAGAACATCTAGAATTCAGAAGGGCCACTTGCTTCAGTTAGCTTACGCGCTGGCTACGTCCTTCACCTACAAAAACGAAAACCAACAGTGAAGCCAGAGAAGTAGTCTCCAAGTCTGTATGAAGTATGGACCAGTTTCACGAAGTAAGGGCAACAGCAATCAATGAAATTAATCTCTATTTCTTTAAAAAAGACAAGGAATGTTAACATTAATTTGTAAACAGTACAATGTACTTTATGTTGTATTTTCTTCTGTTGTTGAAATAAAAACTATTATTATTTATCTAACCTTTTGAATATAAAACTTTATCCAATATATTCATCCAACAATTTATCCAACCAATAACCCAAAAAATATTTCACTGATTTGGAGAAAATTTTGGAATTATGCTTATTTTGCTAATGGCTTGGATGAGTTCGTTCATCAGATCTTAACACATAGTTTTTCCTAACAGAAAATTAAATATATTTTTTTAAACGCAATAGCTTTCAAATTGTTTAAGTGATTGGAACGAAAATTTACAACTTAAAAGAACATACAGAGATGTGGTTGTGTACCAATTTTCAAGTCTTTTGATCAAAGAAAAATGAAGTTATTCGAAATTAATAATAAAATAATCCTCGACATCACTTCAAATTCTGTAATGCAATATCTACAATGTTGGACAAAGGCAGAGCAATACAGCTACCTGTACTGTTATGCTATTTAAATAAATTGTAGATAAAATCTAAATAATGGAAGTCACAACCATTGCCAGATGTCAAGATGTTGCTGACCGGGGTTGCCCGATCTTCAGAAATTTCATGTAGTTAAACCTTTCATGTATAAACATATGAAATTTTTACAACTTCTGATAATAAAGAAAACATTTTATAAAATTTAATTTTATCAGTCAGTTAAAAAATACTGTGTTTAATACCTGCAAATTTCGAATTACCCATTTCTCATGATTTTCAACTTAGGTATCCCTCCGATCATAATTTACTCTATCCGACAACTTTGTTAGACTGCGTATGTGCTGAAGCTCAGCTGTCATTTGTCATTGTGTGGTAGTGTTATTTATTGACAATATCAAATTGGAAATTTAGGACAGTAGAAACAGACACCATAAACAAAGAAGAAATTGGAAATTTAGCCTCTAGTGTAGGTTTTTGACATGATACCATTACTAGAGAGATATGATAATGTGGCAGCATAATAATATTATGCTAATGCTGTGGTACAGTCAGTTTGGCGTTTCATCACATCTCGTAACACACCAGCTGTTGTGTGCATACAGTTAGATGTAATTTTTTATTATCAGAATACTACTGTAACATGATGAAATCAAGTTTATAACTGTTAACATACTGTAAATAATTTCTCCACTTTTCAAGTTTGTGTTGCTGCAATGTTAATTAAGGGTTCCCTTAATTATACGCATATTGTGCGTATAAATGTAATATAAAAAAAAAATGAAAATGCAAGTGAACCTATTTAATTTAGCTCTGTATTCTACATTATCTGAAAAAGACATTATAGGCGACGAAGTAGAATGTAATTTCGGTAAATTTGCAGTTGACTGCATGAGGGTTTTAGATATTTTTTTCCAGCAACATGCTTAAAACCTTCCTCGCCCACAAGGCAAATTTTCTGGCAAACAACCCCCAAGAAAATTAAGGGACTTTGAAAACATGCGTTTTTCACATTTTACAGCAATACCTCCTTTAAACCCTGTCTACCCCATATTCGCCCAGGTCCAGCAACCTTCTTGGGGGTTGCTCACAAGAAATTTTTCTTGTGCTTTATGCTTTGAAGGTAGTTGTATGCATGCACAAGGGGAAGGAGAACCCCCCGAATTTTTGGGTGAGGAGCAGAAACCCTCTTCCTCCTGGGGTTCTTCTCCTGCATGCACACAATCACCCTCAATGCATCAACCAAAGGATTTTTTTTCCAGCTTTCTAGTTTATTTTTCTAGAGTATATTTCCTGTTTATCAATTGCTTTGTTTGAGTTTTGTATCCAAATTACTCTATAAATATATGTCATAGATCATGTTTTTGCTTGTCCTTCTTTACCTTGTTTTACTGTTCCTAATTAAATTAATTAATTTTCATAACTTTTAATATAAGGCTAAATCTTACAGCTTATATAAATATATTATTTAATATTGTTATGAAAATTCACTATCATAACGCACTTGCTGCGTTCCGAACCTTTTTAGGTTACCTATTTATACAAAAGCTTAAGAAATTCATGAATAAGCATTACATTTCAATGATTGAATAATTTCAGTTTTATTTCTAACCAAACTAAAAATTCCTAAATACGTCCCTGACGTTTCTCCCACTCAAGTCACCGAACTCCGCCCAGTTAGGAAAAGTGTACAGGCTTCTTGTATTGTAAAACTGCACCTTTGTTACCTCTATCCCTTACAACCTCTTTGGGTGACCATAACACCCCAGGAAATAATAGGCCCCAAGAAGATAGTGGACTACATAAAAAGTCTGAATGTTTTGGGCAACTATTAGGAAAAAGAGTGATGCACAAAAGACTCATTGTGGTCGCAGCGTTGAAAGGCCAAAGGCCTATACGACTCATTAAGCAATCTACAATGATATGACCTCAGCAGTTGTCATTTTATAGTATATGCTGAATAATAATTGATAATTTTTGAAAAGTGATGGCTGCGGTTACTAGCGAACTGAGACCCTGCGTATAGTGAGCAGATGCTCTATCTGCTGAGTTTCTCTGAGACCAAAAGAAAGGAGCGTTATTGTTTTTATAAAAAAAGCATGTCACTATGTTCCAGTTTGGCAGATTCCTAAACTCCTTTATGCTTTATATTACAGTATGGATGGTTACCGTGTAGTCAAACTAAATGAAGTGATTCGTAATGTAGATATTGTAATAACAGCAACAGGAAACAAGAATGTTGTTACAAGAGAACATATGGATAAAATGAAAAATGGATGCATTGTTTGCAATATGGGACATTCTAATACAGAAATTGATGTAGTAAGTTTTTCTAATGATCCATATTAGTACTGCTGGTAGATGTGTTAGTTAATATAACTTCACTGTATAGCAAAAGGCTTAGCTTCAACTGCACTTTCATTTCACTTGGATATTTAACCATATAAGTTAGTTTGTAAATTTGTATTTTATAGATAGTTAATTGTATAATCATTTTTGATAAATTATTGACACGTTATCCTTTCCTTTAGTATTATGTTTACCTTGCATCAAAATGAGATCCCGTAATTATTGTATTTTTATTTTTATCTTTACTATTATATATTTATCGATATCAATCATACATAAATAAATAAGCAATGCAACGAGATTTTACTTGAAACAGATATAGACTGTGGACAATAGGCCTGAAGTCTGTCAGTGAAAAACACTGACCTTGCCATTTGTTGCACCTGGTGCAAGAGGCAGTTAATTGTGTTTTCAAAGTGGCTAAGATAAAATGACAGGTTCTAATAAGTATAAAACTAGTCTCTCTTCCAATAAAGCTTTTAGGGGGGGGGTGTCGTGTTTATTTAAAAGTTATTCCACTCATACCACGTCTGAAAAAAGAATATAGCAAAAACTACAATCTGTTACATTTTATTGTTTCTAGAATAATCGCCTAAATTTTTTGTTTCACCAGGTAAACCTTAAGAATTAACATGTTAGTCTAACATAAAATGAGTAGAAGAATTTAAACATTGTAAATAAAGTGATTTTAAGATGTATTTCAAGGATAGGTTAAAGAAAATGTTTTTGGCTAATTAATGAAATTTAGTATTACAGTTATTATTGATAAAATATTTCATTCTTTTTAAAACTCACTATAAAACTGGCAATAAGAACATTTTAGGAAATGCTTAGTAATTATATAACTTTTTCAGTCATAATTCCACAGCCTTCGTAAATGTTACATTACAGTTTTGTACTACCGAAGGAAAAAAATGTTTAACAAAAGTATATGGGTTCTGTGTAGTTTCAAATCCAGGCTCATCGTTGAACAAGCTAACACTATGTGTCTGAGTTACCAAGGCTGCAGTGATGAATTCCTAGATTATATTAAGGGGTGGGAGTGGCTATTTAGCTTCTGTCAACGGTACGATAAAGATCTATTGTGACACTTCAATGTAAATGTCTGAGCACTCTGTCTATCTTATTTCATTTATCCTGAGGAAGAGTAGAGCATGGTTGCTGGGGTTGGCAAAAAGGGCCCATTGTGGCCTACTTGCTTGGCGTTGGCCTCCCCACCACTGCTACTACTACTAGTATTTCATTTATCAGGTTCTACACTCCTTATAGGGGCTTCTTTTTGTAGCTTTCAGCCTTAGGTTTTCCCTTACCAACTGACTAGAACCTCAACCCTGCTAAGCCTTCACATTGGCACCAATACATGAAGTGAGGTTTTGTCTTCTTCTTCGCAGAATCTGCACAGTACTTCATCTCACAGACTCATTTGGCTGTTGTGCTTTATTGAATCGTAGTGGCCTGTTAATAGACCTACTATTATTTAAATGGCATTTCTGCTCCTTCCTAGTAGCTCTTCTGAATTTAGACTAATGTTTTTTATAAGCACTTTTGCCTCTATCTGTGGTGAGGAGTTTTTTCACAATTCTAGTGTTTTGCCTCGGTTCCATTCTATAATGGATCTCCTTGCGCGGCCTGGCTAGTCCGAAAAAAGTTTCTGGGCCTATCAGGGGCCTAAACATGTCTTCCTTGGCTGGCTCGTTTACCTGATCATTCCCTTTATAACCCCCATGTGCTGGAACCCATTCTAGTGACACTTTGTTTTGACTTTCTATCTCCGTTAACCTTGTCAGACAGTGCCATACTATCTTTCAATTGATCTCCATAGTACCTAGTACCCTAAGTGCCGCTTGGCTATCTGAGTATATAACAATTGACTGGTTCGTTGTTCCTTGGTCAATACTCTGTTTTGCACAGTGTTGTATTGCGGCCATCTCGGCCCGAGGTATTGTTGCGCTTCTTAGTCTTATTCAAATTTGGGCTGTTGGCCTTATTCTGTAAAGTCCTTTGAACACCTGATTCATTCTTGGATCCGTCAGTGTACAAGACCAAATAGTCTGTCACTGGGGGGACATTTAATTTCTTTCCTTCTCTGGTATTTCCATATTAAACATTTTCTCGAAGCTGCAGTTAGGGACAATATTTCAGTGGAGATACTCAGAATCGGTTCTGCCTTCGGTTCCTCATACAGCTTCCAATACTCTATGAGTGAAGATTGGCACCTGTGATGAGCACTGCTAAGTACAATTTGGAGAACCCAATTCATATAATACAGTTTTTTTACCTGACGATCTGTTCGCTAACAAAGTTAGCATCATCAAGGGGATGAATAAACTTCAGTCGATCGTCGGGTCAAAAAACTGTATTGTGATGAATTGGGTTCTCCAAAACTGTATTTATTTCCAATACTCTGCTACTTGCTGCTGGCTAATTGGTGTTTCACATTGTATTAGCGTATGCTCCATCTAGCAAGCTTCTCTTTGTATAAATATATTTAGTGGAGGCAGGTCCAAAAGGACTTTCAATGCTACTGTCCTTAATAAATTGTTCGGAAAAATGTCATATACCTTTCTAGAAGTTCAAAGCTTTAGCACGTTTACTTTGATATAATTCTGTATTTGCAGAATCACGCTTTATGCAAATGAAACAAAATACTATAATATTGTTGGTTACAAAGGTGAACATTCTTGTAGAGAAACTCGGGGAGGTGGGATATCTGCATATATTGAGGAAACATTTACAGATACAGCTGAATTAAACAAGGTAGTAAATGTCTGCAACTGGTTAATTTAAAAATTCCATAACATTAATATGAAATTAATTGCTACTTACCGACCACCAAATATGAATTATAACATTTTTATGAATGACCTAGAAAATATTATATAGGAAATGAAAAATGAGGAAGTATGGATAGTTGGTGATGTAAACATAAATCTATTAGAAAATAGTACTGGAAGTGCTGAGTATGTGGGGTTGTTAAACACTTATGCGAATCAGGTTGTTAATGAAACACAACCAACGAGAAAGACACAAAACACTACTTTACCCATTGATCATGTTCTGAAGAATCAAAATAAACAAATCAGCATAAAGTTCCCTGTATCCAGTATCACTGTTCATGTTATTCAGGAGATACAATTTGATTATATTCAATTAGATTACAAAAAAAAACCTTACAAAGTGGTCAAGCAGGGATGGAGTAAAAGAAGGATTGTTGCAAACTAACATATAATTCAAAATTAATAGAAGTGGTGCAAAAACATAAAGAATCCGACACAAAAGTAAAAGTTCTGAATACAAAAATTATTTCGATCCATAGTAAACTCTCATCTTATTAATGAAAGAAATATATAAGTTATATGTTAAATTAAAAGATAATCCAAGTAATGCTTATATAGCAAGTAAATAAAAAAATAGGTGCAATATTCTAATTAAATCTTTAAAATATTGTTCAAAATAAATTGCAGAGTGCTAAATGAAAAACTTGGCAAATAATAAACCATCTTTTAACAAAAACTTTACTAATGACAATAATAAGAAAGTTGATTATTTATTAATTGTAAACAAGTCTCTGATGATCATGAAATGGTCAGTAAGTTGGATTAATATTTTCTAGATGAGAGGTACAAAATTGACAAAGAAAAAAAGAAAAGAACTGGTAAAAATATACAACTTGATAATCAGGCTGGAGAAAAAACTATATAGCTTAAATCTTGTAATGAAGATAAAATGATCGAAATGATAATATAGCTCCTGTGATAAATAATAGAGATTTAATATGTTCTTCAGAATTTACATTACCAATCATTACCAAGTTAATTAATGAAGCGTTAGAAAGTGGTGATTGTCCAGAAGTATTAAAGCAGGCACTGGTAACTGATACACAAATCATGATTACCATGACTCTGAAAATGCAATACATTATTTCACATATTTTTTTAATTACGATTTATTCAAAAATATTAGAAAAGGTCTTGAAGTCTAGAATAATTGATTTTGTGGCCAAAACATTTAAATTTGATGAGCATCAGTTTGGATTTAAAAAAAGTAGTATTACACAAATTGCAGCTACTGAAGTCATAGAGTTTATTATACATACCATGACGAGAAAAAAGATGTGCTAGGAATATTTGTAGATTTTAAAAAGTATTTGACAGTTAATCATACCATTTTATTGAACAAATTTTATAATATGGGAATACGTGGCATTGCATATAAACTATATCTAGTTATATATTTGGTAAGAGGCAAACAATTGTGAATAGTAAAAGAGTCATCTCCAGAATTGTAAAAGCTGGTGTGCCACAGGAATATGTGCTTAGGTTCATTTTGTATTTGTTGTATGTATATACAGAATCTATATTTAACAAAATTAAAAGCTACATACATAACTTTTGCAGATGACACAGTGCTATTTATTTGTGTAACCCAGGATTTATCGAAAAAAGTCAAAGATGACATAGGTACATAATACATAGATATACATAATATAGGTGGTTATTAAGTAACTACTTGAAAATAAACGTAGATAAAACAGTGCCCATAATGTTTGTACAAAAACTTAATAAATAAAGGATATAAATTAATAAAGATATTCAAAAAATAAAATATGTAAATAGCTTCAAATATCGATATAACATAATTTAAGTTAACCTCAAAATCATATGTTATTTTATGTTATTAAATCAAGAATATTGGAAAGAAAACTGATAATAAAAGTTACATTTAATACTTTATTTTATATGATTGGGTAATTGCATGATTCTATACCATTTTCTTTTGTTAATTGAAATATTATTTGCATGATCTTTCGGTTTAACAGGAATGTTTCTCTGTCTTGTTTTACAAAACTTTGTAGTTGATGTTGCATTGTGCTTGAGATGATTTGTTGATTAATTTATCACATATCTGAACCTTTTTTTTTAATATCTGATGCTTTCCTTTCCATCAAAAATATATTTGTGGATTTTTTTTCTTTAACTTTTATTTTCCCGAGAAACAAAGAGCATATTTTCATTTAAATAAATAAGAAAAGATACCTGCATAATGCTTTGCTTTAAGAGTGCTTTAAATATTAGATATATTTGTTCCTCAATGGGGAAAAAACTTATAAACCTAAGTGAAGCCATTTTTGTTTCGTTTTTATTACAAGTCAAAATAATTCGCTTGCAAAAGAATGTTATAGAACAAGGCTATCATTGCTAAAAGTATTGTTTAATAGTTGCGCTCATGTAGTGTCATAAAACGAATTATTAAACACAAAATTACATAAAATATATCTGCATTGTCAAGAAGTTTTTATTCAGTAAAGCAATTAATAAATGTATGCTACTACTACTGTAAGCAAGTATATAATCAAAAGGATTAATACCAATACGGGTAAAGCTTAAAGTGTCATTAAAAATAAAATGGTGGTAGTCACCAAAAGTATTGAAAAACAGTTAAAACGAGTTGTAAATATTCATTTTTCTTGAAGTTTGAAAACAACAGTAAGGTCCAATGATGTGAGAGATCTTTTCGTTACGACTTCCATCACCCTGTACTTGTCAAGGTCGCACATGCACGCCTGTGTGAAGGCTAGAATACCTAAGGGGGACTCTATAGTGTGGTGCGTTTTTTAAATAACTTTGACATAGTTAACATTTTATCGACTAGAGAAATTGTGCCCAATGGAGGGTTAATTTGACATGGAAGGCGATAATTTTGTGGAAAATTTTGATTAGGAGTGTCTTGCAAACGCTACTATTCCTTATACATTTGACCAAATTCATGAAAAAAAGCCAATAAATTACAAACTCTTTAACTGAAGCTAACATTACCTATGAATTAATGGGATACTATACATATAGCACAGCTGGTACCAGAACGCTGTTAATTACAGCGATTTTGGCCTCTTTAGATATACATTTACTCCTAGCTACATTGGTCATAGCTCCTGGCACTTTTCTACATGCATATACCCTACTTTATATCACAGCTATTCTGTCATTTGAAAATAGTCTTCCTAAATATCTAAATTCCTTTACTTACTCTACTAGACTATCATTGATCATGTCAAGAGCTTGCAATTACTAATTAATTGTTCAACAACCCTCTTTATCACAAAAAAAAAAACTTTAGGCTTCTCTGCGTTCATACGTATATTCTCTTTATTTGTTACTGTCATCAGTCTCTCTAACACCTGCTGCATTTATTCTTTAGATTCACTAAGTAGTATTGCATCATCAGCATATAATAATAATTTTACCTCAAAAGTATTTATTATACCCATTCTGTCTCTTAAACAGATTTGGCTTACCTATATAATAAATCACCATGAAGACATCACATCCTTGCTTGACACCCTGTTCAATTCAAAAATAGTCACTGACCATCCCATTAGTTCTTACAGATGCTCTACTACCATCATATAGCAATTTAATAGCTCGAATTAGCCAATCACACACACCATATTCTTTCAAAATACCAGACAGTCTCTGCCTATCTACAGTATCATACATTTTTTCCAAGTCTACAAACGTGAAATATATGTCCTTTCCCACATTCAAGCATTTCTCAACTACCCACTGAAGTGAGAATAGTTTGTCAGTACAGCGTCTTCCTGTCATGAACCCTCATTGAACATCCCAAATATTTTGCTCAGTCAGCTGTCTCTATTAATATCTATCAATATTATCCCAAATAGCTTCACCACACCACTTAACAAACTTATTGCTTGATAATTTTTGCATTCACTCTTGCATCATTTACCTTCATACAAGACCACCATCATAGCGCCCTTTCACACCATTAGTACTTGGCCTACTTGGCAACCTGGACCTGTCGTAAACTTGTAGGAGAGACATGGGGGCTGAATCTCAGGATAGTATATTGTATATACCAAACTGTGGTTAAACCCATGGTCACATATGCATCTATAGTATGGTGGCCAAAAACGGAACATGCCTCAACACAAAGCAAATTGCAAAGGCTGCTCTGTCTTGGAATAACACTGCAGACATGTGTGGAGAGGGAAGCAGCACTAAGTGCCTCAAGGCTATTTTAGGCAGACAGATTCAAACCAGGAGACTTGGTTGGCCACTAGAAGATCCTGGAAGTTATTTCATTGGAGTCACTCGCCAAACCAACGGATCAAATACCAGCTAAACTGGACTTCATAGTTCCATTTGAGGTGGTTATAAGTGATCGCCAAGCATGGGCATGAGACAGAGAGGCTGACAAACAACTCACCTGTATGGTATACAGACGGGTCTAAACAAATGGAGGGAGCAGGACTGGGAATAAAAGGACCTAACTTTAGACTCACTAAGTCCCTAGGAAAAACTTTCACCAGCTTCCAAGCAGAAATGCCTGTTATAAATCTCTGTACACAGGAGTGGATACAAAGAAGACTCAGCCATAGAGAGATCTACATCCTCTCAAATAGTCAGGCAGTATTAAAGACTGTTTTGTACTCAACCAGATGTTTCTCTTTCTCCTTTACATCTTTGGCATTTACTAGTCTTCTATATGCTTCCTATTTGTCATCCAGAGCTTTCCTTACTTTTTCATTCCAACACACACATCCAATTTTCACTTCATCACACACTTCTTTTGCATATTTAATTATCAGATTTGTCAGGGTCGTCCATCCACTTCCACATCTCAGTCTGAAACGTATGTGTTACATAATATGTGCATTTCAGTCATCTTTTTTCCAGAAGATAAGCATACAATTGTCTTTTATTAAGCGTTAAATGTACGTCAACTTTGATTTTCACTTGTTTTTCCTTTCCCCAGTCTCTTTTCCATCCTTGTCCCAGTTTTATCTGAGACGCCACAAGAAAATTGTTTAACCCACTATGAGCACCTCGCCTAACTCTAATATCTTTTACCAATGCCAGCAGCTTCTCATCATACACAAGTACTCTATTATACTTTTTACATCACCCCTTTACCATGCATACTTGTGGATATTTTTGTGTTTAAACCACATATTTGATATGAACACGTGTTTTTCCAGATACATATTAATCAAACAGTCTCAATTCTCATTAACTCATGCATCTCCATACAGTCCCACTGCTTTATCTGTTTTGTTCTCCTTACACCTATTCACCCATTTATATCTCTGGCAACAATTATGCTGTCACATGGTTCACACATGTCTAGCACTGCATTCATGTCATTCCAAAGGTTTTTCTTCTCTCGCTCACTCATGTGTAATCATTTTCATCTGTACCCACATTATTCTTGAAGAAACACATACATCGTTTCTTACACATGCCATAACCATTTCATTCAGCATTATACCGACCCCCTGACTGCCATGAGCATTTTTTTAACACCCAACCATATACATAGGTACTTATCCACTAATTCCTCAGCGTGTCCCTTTTCATTCAGCATTATACTGATTCCCTGACTGCCATGAGCATTTTTTTAACACCCAACCATATACATAGGTAGTAAGCCACTAATTTCTCATCGTGACCCTTTCGTGTCGTCTGTTTCATACACATTATATTGATTAATCTTTCACGCATTCATGTTTTGCAAAATCTCATTTCTTTACCTCTTACAGCCTGTACATTCCAGCTGGATATTTTCCAAGACGTTGCTGTGTCATCATCATGTGATGGGCCTAGTCTATTCCGTCTCCATCTTCCATCATGGCTTTGGCTGTATGAAGCTTTAGTTGTGGTTTTTGTAGTGTTTAGATATGTAGAAGTGTGATGAGTCATTAGCACATCTGCACTTCCGGCTCACCGATGCATGTTGGGTGATTTTAGTCACTGTGGAGCAAATAATAGCCTTAATCTGAGGTCACTTTAAGGTACGCCTAAGTTACTCCTGAACGGCCAGAATCTCTGTTGTAGAGACTGCCCGAAAGGCCACCATGGCGTTGCCCGCGCCGCGTTACTATGAGGGAAACCGATGCATGTATGCACCTACGGAACTTACAATTCACAATAAACAATGCAAAAATGTGCATAAGCAAAAGATTTGGAAAACATTGTTGCAGGGTGTTATTAATGAGATAAGTTGGATTGTATATGTCATAACATACAGAGCTGCTATCATGACTTACTCTGAATAATAATTATCTGATATAATTATAGAATTAAGTCCCTTTGTTTTATAATTTCTAATTATCACAACAAATAGTTAATTCTTATACATTGTATTTTATATAACACTACATTATAAGACTATCACTAATGCTAGTTCCCTGTGGGTCCGGGGATGAACTAAAAGAATAGGCGCAAGGTAACTCCCGCCGGTCGTAAGAGGCGACTAATTGGAGTAAAACACTGGCTTGGGTCTGGTCCAAGTGAGCCTGGAGGGAGGCGGATCTGGGAAGTGATATGCACTCATATTTTGAGGCTTCCACTGTGGGCTTAGAAATGGACAATTGACCTCGCTTGGTTGTTACTCGGGAGCGGGGTTCCAGATGATACTGCCTTGGGTTGAGCTCTGGCGGGTGTTGTATGTCCAGACGACCCGGCGGGGGTTGAGATCTCTGATGAGTGGTAGACATCCGCAGTCTGCGGCCCACACTGTGTGCTCTGAAATGGACGGACGGTCCTCGCTTGGGTGATGCTTGGAAGCACGACTCGATGGGATGTCGCCGTCAGTCTAGCACTGGTGGGTGTCGGGTCTAGGTGGACCTCAAAGAGAGCTGAGATATCTAGCGGTGGATTAGAACTGGAGATCGAAGCCTCTTCTGTTAGCTTCCAGAACGGCAAATGACCTCACTTGCATGCTGCTTCATGATACCGCCTCAAGTCAAACACTGACCAATGTCGGGTCCAGACGAACTCTGAGAGAGGTCGTCTCTCCTTGAGCTTTGAAACGGACAAGCGACTTCACTCAGATGGCGGTACACCTCTCAACCTCTTAAAGTTTCACTTTAAAAAACAAAGATCGATTCCCGTAGGGAGCTGGATTTGATGGGTGGCATTTAAGCAATTAGACGTGAGCCACAATAGACTCAAGGTCGCGGTGGAGGGACTGGAATAGCCCACTCACGGTGAATCCAATCTAATCTAACACTAATGCTAAGCATCGTGAATATTAACTGTACATAAGTGTCATTATCTGACTTGCTATAGGAAAAGTAGAAGCATGAAACCTTAGGTAGTCTTATCATAACTTGTAGTTGCATTGACAAGTAATTAGCAATACTTAGATGCGTAGTGATATTTAGTGAAAAACAGTATCTATATTGAAAGTTCAATATGTTTCCAGAATAGTTTACGCACTCCTGATTTAACATGGGAAAAAGTGCGCTCTCAAGTAGATCATGTAATATGGCCAGATGGAAAAAGAATTATTTTGTTGGCAGAAGGTCGTCTAGTAAATTTAAGTTGTTCAAGTTTACCCTCTTTTGTAGTGTCTATTACTTCTGCTACCCAGGCTCTAGCCCTCATTGAACTTTTCAATGCACCTGCTGGACGTTACAAGTCTGATGTATACTTACTACCTAAAAAAATGGGTAAATGTTTTTTTTTTTTTTTGATCAAACCACTGCTATATTTTTTTCTGTAGTATTCATATGTTGGCATTGAATAGAAATAGCCATGAGCAAAATATGTAGACTGAGAATAGTTAAAAAACATTATTTTCTTAATTTGTAATAAGTACAACCAATATTATCTTTCCTTGGTATCCACTCTAAAGGCAAGCATATTTTTTTAATGCAAAAAGTACTCTAATATGCACCGTTTTGCTCGTTTTGGTAATCACAAAAGATTGGTATTTGTTACAAAAAATACATTTCTGCTTTTTGGCGAATTTTCTTCATAAAAAAAATTCGCTATTAGAATTATCGAACATTTGCAAACTTTTCTTCAAATGAGCGCGAATTAGGACCCCCAGAGAGCAAATCCAAGGTGCGTTTAAATGTTTACATGTTCATATATATGTATCCCAACAGATAACTCAAAAAGTTAACGATTTTGATGACATTGGGCACATGTCTTTATTTTGTTAATAGCTTGGATGAGTTCGTTGGCCAGTCCAACCAGACAAGTTTTTTCAACAACAAAAAACGTTTTTCTGCAAGGTTATTTTTATTAAATTTGGTAGACATGTCCTGATAGAGATACGAATATTAACGTTTTTATGTTAACGGTTAATTGAGTTATTAGAATTTGAAGCATTTAATCAAAATTCGCTACCATAAACACTGGCTGCGTCCCGGATTTTTTGAAATTCATCAATAAAGATAGTATTTATACTATATTATAATATAGTATGTAAAATAACAAAAACACTGTGTATACATCACAAAATATTAGATGTGCATTTAGCTCACACACAATGTTTTGGTTTCATGACCATTATTGATCATTATTGCGAATCAATAATAAGGTACAGTATAATGTTTCGGGCCATCAGTTCTCAAACTGAAAAAGTTTTATTAAAAAAATTATAATTATATAAAATGGAATTTATGGATACCATTTTTAAGTGTAGTAATATATTTGCAGTTTATGACTCATATTTATGAGTGTATTATGTTTTTATTTCAAAATATAACTTTTTCTTTCATTAATAATACAAGTCACATACAACACAAGGACTGTAGGTATCAATTTTCCAATAGATATGTTACGTTCAACATAAAAAATCTATTGTTTGTATATGTGTATAAAAATATTTGAAAATTGGCTACGGAATTCATAAAGTTGAAACTGAAAATCAACTTAAAAATAAAATCAAAGAATTACTTTTGTATTTGAGGTTCATATATGGTTTAGAAGAATATTTTAATTTTTAAACTTTATATAACTATGTATTTATTTGTTTAATGTGCAATATTTCGATTCAATTTTTACATATAATTCTTATGTCAACGTCTTTCCCTTCATGCTCTCTGGTTTGCAACAATCGTGTTGTAAGAAAATGGTTTGAAACAAAAATTATAATTAATACTTATAATAATCAATAATGGTTGAAACCAAAACACAAATTTTTATAGGCTCGCCCTTCTTAAGTGACAAACATGCACAACTTAACAATTTTATATAATTAAGATACCACAATTTTAAAGTATTTTTTTTATAAAATTAACTGTTGATATAGCATTAAGGCTTTAAAATAAATAACTTTTTTAAAATCTATTCCAAGATAAAATCCATTATGTACTTTTTTTGCCACAAGTGTATGTTATACTCGTCAATAATATACTTCGTGACATTGAAATTGCAACACCTAGTAAATGTGAATATATTTCATTGATATTTTAGAGAACCATCGAGGTTAATAAGAAGAAATGTTAATGAAATTGTCAGATATATTGAAATAATTTAAAAACTAGTAGTGAGTGGCACCTTTGCCCAAGTTTTCACATTCTTCAACCATTTGAGGCATGCTGTGAGTGAAATGACCAACAGCTCTTTGTGGTATGTTGCTTCAAGCTAATCTAATTTCATGATGTTAATGTTCTATATCAAGTATGACATATTATAATCGCTTAACCTTCTACTGAGCATATGCCTACTAATATAGGATAGGTGATAAGACAAATTATCATGTGGGCTATGGAAAAAATGGCTACATCAGCTTATTGCAAGGAGTCTCTTAGTCATTACAGTTCTATGTGGTGTAACATTATCTTGCCGAAAAGTCAGGTTTTCTAGTTTTTGAAAGTAAGACAATGCAACCGGTTGCAGAAGGTTATTAATGTTGGAGGTCATTCAAGTTTCTGTCAAAAAGAAACTAGGTGCTTCCAGTTGCAATGACATCCTATACCATAATGCACCTGGTAAGTACAGTCTCGTGCTCCATGCATAACAGAACATGTCGCTTTTGTCCATGCCTTCAGTGGATTCTTCTACCGTTAATTAGCACACAACCAAAAACTTAACTTGTCGCTGAAAATTATGCGTCTTCACTTCAAGTTCCATTAAGCTTGTTTGTGGCATCACTTCAGATAAAACAACCCATACCTATTTATTAGTCAAGCCTATGACAAAATGAGCTCAGAGTGGTATGACTGTAGCCCATAATTCGTAATTCTACACCAAGTAGATTTTATGGTTAGCTGTCGATGTGTAGGTGTCAACCACTCTTGTCTGATCGCTCTGATTTTTCGAAATTGGTCTCTGAGGATAATTGATTTTAGTAGCCAGTTTGTGCAATCTGTGGTTCTCACAGTTCCAGTGATGACGAACTTGTACAGATCATGCACCCCAACATTGTGTCACTGTAGTAACATTCTACCTAACCTTATTTGCAATTGCCTGAAAAGACCTTACGAAGCCTTACTATCCCATCTCATTAAAATTTTGTCTTAACTTTAAAAACTCTTATGGTTGTAAGACGAGTGGAAGAAAATGTTATTGTTTACAACACTTGATAAACCGAATCAACTGATATATATATATATATATATATATATATATATATATATATATATATATATATATATATATATATAGACATATACAGGGAGTCGCAATTTCTATATCACAGTGTTGTTTTGAGGCTGAAACAGTTTGTTTTATTTAAATATGTGATATTTTGTGAAATTTGCACAAGTTTCTGTTATTTTACTCAAACCAAACACTCCATGAACACTTTTCTTTATCTTTTAATTTATAATTGTATTTGTAAAAATTCCTTTACAATATAGTGTTCGTTTTTCTCTTTTTTTATCAAATCTAAAATAATATAAGAATGTATTAAGAAAAACCATTAAAATTACTGTATATTTGTTAGAAAAAATGCTTTATGCCAATTTTTGTTGTATATAAAGACAGAAGTGTATTTTTTCTAATTCTGTTCCCCCCTGAATGTGTTGAACTTGTCTGTTTGTTTTATTTGATTCATGGTGAAGATTTGAGCGCTAATGTGTTAAATGTTTACTCCGATATCTAAGTCAAATTGACCGAATCGAGTAAAGAAAAAGTGCAAGAAACAGTTAGATAGTGAGAATATTGGCAGGAGATCTTAGGTAATTGAGAAGATAAATAAATACCACAGCCACCGTGAGTAAATTGAATTTAAAGTACTGTTTAAAGGTTAGGGGCATTGGAGCATAAGGTTCAAAGTTGAGTGCAGTGTCTTTATTGATAAGCTGAAAGAATACAACCGATATTATAATTGAGCCGCCGACGACGTCTGGATAGGCAACACGTTAAACAGCAAAGTGTAAGGAGAGTTGTATAAGATGGGTGACAGTGAAGACTATTCTGCTGATGAGGGAAAACGCAAGGCTTTTCCAATATCTGATATTTTCCAAAGAAGTAAGAAAATGGCACGAACACCAGAAAAAAATATGAAAAGCGAGAGTAATAAGTTGGATATAATGTTAAACATGCTAACGGATTTAACAGAGAAGATAACCAAAATAGAAGACAAACAAGATAAAATTATAGCTGAGATGAAAGTGATTAAAGAAGAAAATAAAAACATGAAAATGGAAAATGATCAATTAAGAAAAGAGGTAAAGGATATTAAAAAGAAATTAAATATTCTAGAAGAGGAGAAGAAAAGAAAGAATATAGTTATACAGGGGCTAAAAATGAACACAAACGATGCAAAGAGTTTAAAAGAGAACATGGGTATTTTTTTGAAACAGAATTTAGAAGTAAATGTTGAAATAAAACAAGCTAGGAGACTCAGTGAAAAGGTTTGTCTTGTTGAACTTTATAAAATAGAGGAGAAAATAGAAATTATGAGAAATAAATATAAATTAAAAAATTACAAGAATGAGATTGTGTATATAAATGATGATATGTCGAGGGAAGAGAGAAAAATTCAAAACGAATTGAGAAACGTAGCAAAAGATGAAAGAGCCAAAGGTAGAACTGTCAAGATTGGGTTTAAGAAGTTAATAGTCGAGGGACAGCTTTGGAAATGGGATGAAGAAAATGGCCTGGTTAAACAGGTAGAATATAATAGTGGTACGCATGAGACAAAAAATTAGGCAAGAATGAGTGGAAAAAGGGAACTGAACAGGCGAAGAAAAGGGCTACGTATACGGAAAAAGATGTTGGCATGTCAATAAGGGCTAGGGAGTTGTATAGGGACACGAGAGGAGCAAACGCAAATACCAATAAAGATAAAGAACACAGTAACCAAACAGGGAAATACCAGGTGAAACCGAAAACCGAGTATCTAAATCTGGGTACGTGGAACGTAAGGGGTTTGTATGAAGAGGGTGCTTTGAATAATCTAATTATGGAGGTCAATAAATATAGTATGCAAGTAGTGGCGTTACAGGAAACACACTTGAAAGGAAATGATATACAAAGGGTTGGAAACTATATCCTATTTACAAGTGGTAGTGATATGAGAAGGTATGGAGTCGCATTCTTAATAAGCGAAAAGCTACAAGATAAAGTTAAATGTTTCAAACCAAAGTCAGACAGACTATGTTCCATAAGAATTAAGGCAGAAGATAAGATGATTAGTATTGTAAATATGCATGCTCCAACAGAAGAAAAAGAAGAAGAAGTGAAAGATCAGTACTACGAAGAGCTGGAAAAAACGCTAGAAGATATACCAAAAAATGACGTGATAATTTTGATGGGAGACGCAAATGCAAAGATAGGCAATGAAGACATATATAAGTCAATAACAGGAGGTGAAAGTAAACATACGGCGAGTAATGACAATGGAGTAAGGTTGATATCTTTAGCAATAGAACAGAATATGAAAATAATGAGTACACACTTTAGAAGAAGAGATATACATAAGGGAACATGGACGATACCGGGACAAAATAAAACAAATCAAATAGATCACTTGTTAATAAAGGAAGAACATGCTTGGCTAATCACCAATGTGAAAACACGTAGGGGTGCGGAAGCTGATTCAGATCACTTCTTGGTAAAGGCTGTTTTAAGATTCCCAGATACGATTAAACAGACACAAAAAAGGAGGGCAGAAACTAGATACAATGTTAATGATCTACGAAAAGAAGAAATAGCCCTCAACTACAAGAAAAGAATAGACAAAGCTTATAGTAGTGATATGTTCCTGAATACAGACGGCATTGAAGAAAAATGGGAAAAGATAGAAAAGACGGTGACTGAGGCAACGAAAGCAACCCTGGAAAAGAGACGAAAACAAATAAAAAAGTACTGGATGAATGAAGAATGTAAAGCCGCACTAAAAAAAAGAGCAGTATTAAGACATCAAATGCTTCAGGCGCAAACGGAGGAAAACCTAGAAAAATATAACGAACAAAGAAAGAGAACAAAAAATATGTGTAGAACCCAGAAACGAAAATTTCTGGAAGACAAAATAAAAAATATTGAATATAAATATCAAAAAAATGAAATACGTAACTTCTACAAAGACGTGAAAGATATAAAAAGAGGCCACCAAAGCAGAGCAGTGTTCTTTAAGGATAAGGAAGGCAATTTGCTTGGAAACGATAAAGACATATGCAGAAGATGGAAAGAACATTTCGAAGAACTGCATAATGATGGAGATGAAGAAGAACTGAAAGAGTGTCATCAAGAGTTTTATGAAGAGGAAGAAGTTACAGAAGATCCAACGAAGCAAGAAATAGAAGAAATTATACAAACAATGAAAAACAACAAGAGTCCAGGTGAAAATGGGATTATGGCCGAAAATTTTAAATACGGAGGGACTGCTTTGGTTGCCATGATGTATGAGCTAATAAAAGAAATTTGGAAAACAAAAGAAATGCCAAAAAAATGGAATAAGACCATCATGGTAACTTTATTTAAGAAAGGAGATATAACAGAATGCACCAACTATAGGGGGATAGCGTTACCAGATGTGGCCTACAAAATTTTAGCAACACTAATAAAGAAACGGCTAGAAAAATATATAGAGCCTTTGCTAGGGGAATATCAGGCTGGTTTTCGGAAGGGTAGGTCGACAGTTGACCAGATATGTCTGCTAAAGCAGGTTTTGACAGGCTGTTACGAGTACGAGATTCCAGTACACATGATCTTTGTCGACTTTAAGACCGCCTACGATTCAGTGAAAAGAAGTAAAGTAGTTGATATACTTAGAGAGTTCAGAGTACCCGAGTATATTGTGAAACTGGTAATAATGACACTATGTAACACCACGTGCGCAGTAAGGGTAAACGGAAATCTGACAGAAGAGTTTGATGTGAGAAGAGGAGTGAGGCAGGGAGATCCGCTGTCAACGTTACTATTCAATATAGTTCTGGAGAAAGTGATAAGAGAGAGTGGTATAAACAGAACTGGGAGCTTGTTTGACAGGAGTCATCAGTGCCTTGCTTATGCGGATGATATATTGTTACTGGCCAGAAATAGAAAAGAGCTGGAAAGTATCACTAGAAGTTTGGTGGAAGTAGCAGACAGTGTGGGACTTCAAATAAATAAGGACAAGAGCAAGTATATGGCAATTAAAAAGACTAAAGTGACTAATAGTGAACCTTTTACAGTGAAATTGCGAGGGGAGAGAGTCATAGAGTTCGAAGAGGTTAATAATTACATGTACTTAGGTGTATTAGTAGACAATAGATGTGATGAGGAGGTAGAAATTAACCTAAGGATAGCAAAAGCCAACAGATGTGCGGGAGGGCTTAACAGCTTCCTTAGATCAAAGAACATCTCGCGTGCTGCGAAACTCAGAGTATATAGGACTGTGATAAGACCAACCTTGGCATATGGTTGTGAAGCATGGACAATGAACCGAAGACTGGAGGACAGAATAGCGATATGGGAGAGAAAGGTACTACGCAGAATCTTCGGAGGCAAGAAAGTAGATGGCATGTGGGAAAGACGTCCAAATGTGGAAGTGTATGAAATGTATGGAGAACCGCCGGTGTCTCAACTGGTTAAGGCACGCAGACTACAGTGGCTGGGACATATAGAACGAATGGGTGTGGAGAGAATGGTGAAGAAGTGTGTCTGGTCAAATCCAGAGGGTAGAAGGAAGAGGGGAAGACCAAGAAAAAGATGGCTTGATGCAGCACAACAAGACTTGCTAGAAAAAGGAGTCCAAAACTGGAAGACGATTGCACTGGATAGGAAGCAATGGAAATGTATTACCAAGCTATGGGCCTAAATGGCCTGTGAATGCTTCATATATATATATGTAAAATAACAAAAACACTGTGTATACATCACAAAATATTAGATGTGCATTTAGCTCACACACAATGTTTTGGTTTCATGACCATTATTGATCATTATTGCGAATCAATAATAAGGTACAGTATAATGTTTCGGGCCATCAGTTCTCAAACTGAAAAAGTTTTATTAAAAAAATTATAATTATATAAAATGGAATTTATGGATACCATTTTTAAGTGTAGTAATATATTTGCAGTTTATGACTCATATTTATGAGTGTATTATGTTTTTATTTCAAAATATAACTTTTTCTTTCATTAATAATACAAGTCACATACAACACAAGGACTGTAGGTATCAATTTTCCAATAGATATGTTACGTTCAACATAAAAAATCTATTGTTTGTATATGTGTATAAAAATATTTGAAAATTGGCTACGGAATTCATAAAGTTGAAACTGAAAATCAACTTAAAAATAAAATCAAAGAATTACTTTTGTATTTGAGGTTCATATATGGTTTAGAAGAATATTTTAATTTTTAAACTTTATATAACTATGTATTTATTTGTTTAATGTGCAATATTTCGATTCAATTTTTACATATAATTCTTATGTCAACGTCTTTCCCTTCATGCTCTCTGGTTTGCAACAATCGTGTTGTAAGAAAATGGTTTGAAACAAAAATTATAATTAATACTTATAATAATCAATAATGGTTGAAACCAAAACACAAATTTTTATAGGCTCGCCCTTCTTAAGTGACAAACATGCACAACTTAACAATTTTATATAATTAAGATACCACAATTTTAAAGTATTTTTTTTATAAAATTAACTGTTGATATAGCATTAAGGCTTTAAAATAAATAACTTTTTTAAAATCTATTCCAAGATAAAATCCATTATGTACTTTTTTTGCCACAAGTGTATGTTATACTCGTCAATAATATACTTCGTGACATTGAAATTGCAACACCTAGTAAATGTGAATATATTTCATTGATATTTTAGAGAACCATCGAGGTTAATAAGAAGAAATGTTAATGAAATTGTCAGATATATTGAAATAATTTAAAAACTAGTAGTGAGTGGCACCTTTGCCCAAGTTTTCACATTCTTCAACCATTTGAGGCATGCTGTGAGTGAAATGACCAACAGCTCTTTGTGGTATGTTGCTTCAAGCTAATCTAATTTCATGATGTTAATGTTCTATATCAAGTATGACATATTATAATCGCTTAACCTTCTACTGAGCATATGCCTACTAATATAGGATAGGTGATAAGACAAATTATCATGTGGGCTATGGAAAAAATGGCTACATCAGCTTATTGCAAGGAGTCTCTTAGTCATTACAGTTCTATGTGGTGTAACATTATCTTGCCGAAAAGTCAGGTTTTCTAGTTTTTGAAAGTAAGACAATGCAACCGGTTGCAGAAGGTTATTAATGTTGGAGGTCATTCAAGTTTCTGTCAAAAAGAAACTAGGTGCTTCCAGTTGCAATGACATCCTATACCATAATGCACCTGGTAAGTACAGTCTCGTGCTCCATGCATAACAGAACATGTCGCTTTTGTCCATGCCTTCAGTGGATTCTTCTACCGTTAATTAGCACACAACCAAAAACTTAACTTGTCGCTGAAAATTATGCGTCTTCACTTCAAGTTCCATTAAGCTTGTTTGTGGCATCACTTCAGATAAAACAACCCATACCTATTTATTAGTCAAGCCTATGACAAAATGAGCTCAGAGTGGTATGACTGTAGCCCATAATTCGTAATTCTACACCAAGTAGATTTTATGGTTAGCTGTCGATGTGTAGGTGTCAACCACTCTTGTCTGATCGCTCTGATTTTTCGAAATTGGTCTCTGAGGATAATTGATTTTAGTAGCCAGTTTGTGCAATCTGTGGTTCTCACAGTTCCAGTGATGACGAACTTGTACAGATCATGCACCCCAACATTGTGTCACTGTAGTAACATTCTACCTAACCTTATTTGCAATTGCCTGAAAAGACCTTACGAAGCCTTACTATCCCATCTCATTAAAATTTTGTCTTAACTTTAAAAACTCTTATGGTTGTAAGACGAGTGGAAGAAAATGTTATTGTTTACAACACTTGATAAACCGAATCAACTGATATATATATATATATATATATATATATATATATATATATATATATATATATATATATATATATATATATATATATATATATATATATAGACATATACAGGGAGTCGCAATTTCTATATCACAGTGTTGTTTTGAGGCTGAAACAGTTTGTTTTATTTAAATATGTGATATTTTGTGAAATTTGCACAAGTTTCTGTTATTTTACTCAAACCAAACACTCCATGAACACTTTTCTTTATCTTTTAATTTATAATTGTATTTGTAAAAATTCCTTTACAATATAGTGTTCGTTTTTCTCTTTTTTTATCAAATCTAAAATAATATAAGAATGTATTAAGAAAAACCATTAAAATTACTGTATATTTGTTAGAAAAAATGCTTTATGCCAATTTTTGTTGTATATAAAGACAGAAGTGTATTTTTTCTAATTCTGTTCCCCCCTGAATGTGTTGAACTTGTCTGTTTGCATTATATGCCTTTGCAGCCTTATTTCAAATAATTTTCAAAGCACCGTTTGTTACTCACCTTTTTTGGTAAAGATAAAAATTCTACATTAAGTAGTTTATATAAATAATTGATAATAATTTTTTATGTGAATGCCAGAATGCCACTGTTTTAAAATATATTGCTCACTTCTATTTCTTTTCTACTTTTCTCGCTTCATGATGTGTATCCAAGTCTTCATATGCTTTTGTTGATTTTACCTTGGGGTGCCATTTCTATCAACCTGCCATTTGTTAATAGGTTTTGTAAACTGTAATTTTTCTCAAACCCTTTTAATGTACACACATTTACATATGCAAGTGTTTAGATACACTTTTAGTTAAACTAGACGTAATATCAATTTTAAAAAGTTTATTGTAAACATTCAATTATGAATAAACTTGAATTCCATAAGAAAGTAATACTGTTAACAATAACTTTATTAATAGAATAAACAAAAGGTGTTTTAAGAAGTTTAAAAATAATATCAAATCTCTAGTTATTTATTAGCCTTTATTTTCTTTTTAAGCACTTCTTTTACAGGCTCTTGAAAAAGAAGGTAAGGATCTTTAAATACTAAGAGATAAGATATTACTTTTTTCAACTACCGCTGAGTTTTCACCCCAGAAAATAGATTTTACAGAATATAAATGGTCAATGATTTCACATTTGTATTGAATATGATGTAAATAGGCATTAAAAATAATAAGCCTAACTCTGACATGGATTCTGTAGGTTGAACTTACTCAAATATTATAAAAAAATTTAAATAACACCCTTCATTTCTAGTTCAGCTAATATTATTGAAACAAGTATCATTTCGGGTGTGTGATCATATTTATTACATATATTGTACTTAGCATTATTTGATTTTATAACAAATAATTGAGGAAAAAACAAATCGTCCACCTTAGATAAATAAACAGATTGATTTACACTATTTTATTGAACTTATAACTGCAGTTTCGCTGAAGTTCTCAGCTTTGTCAAATACAGAATGAAAGTAGCTCGGTGTCAAATGAACCTTTCTGTCTCCTTAGGTAAACAGTATCGACTCGGAGCTACCTGTTTTTCTGACATAGTCAGGTCAGCAAACTCTCCTCGCTTAATTATTATTTCGTGAAAACAATGGACTATTGTTAGTTTGGTAAATTTGAGCGTTCAGTTGGTTTACTTTATTTTTTTATTTGTTAATTTCTACCATTTCGCACAAATTTAATTTAAGACTATTTGATGATTAAATTGATGATTCTCATTTAATAAATGACTTGCATAATTTGGATCAAATCTATTATGTTCGCGAATGCGTGTTTTGAAGCTTCTAATAAATATATATATATATATATATATATATATATATATATATATATATATATATATATATATATATATATATATATATATATATATATATATATATATATATATATATATATATATTTGTCACAGGAACCATATGAGAGTTTATATACTCCTGATTTATCCGATTTTTCAATTGTTGACTTATGTTTTTTTTGTATTTGCTCAAGTTGTTGTCGGTTTTATATGCTGTCCTGACACTAAATTAATTTAGAAAATAGATGCTTTAATTTTTCGCTAATCTTATTTACGTAAGTCGAAGATGTGAATTTATTCTCTGTTATTCTAGTGGACAGCAATACTTGTTGGTAAAGGTAATGTATATTTTTTTCTTTATAATATTATCAATTAAATTTAGATTATAGCCGTTATTAACTGCTATTTGCTTTATCAAATTAAAATCTTTTTGAAAATGTTCATCGTATTTTCAAAAAGAACTTGATTTGATAAAACAAATAGCAAGTAATATATTGCCTGTGACATATATATATATATATATATATATATATATATATATATATATATATATATATATATATATATATATATATATATATATATAAAGTTAAATTTGTGCGAAATTGTAGAAATTAACAAACAAAAAATACAGGAAATTTACTGAACGCTCAAATTGACCAAACTAACGATAATCCATTATTATAACTAATTTAACTAATAACTAGTATAAGTATTTTAAATTTAGTCATTGATTTTAATCTAATGAGGGAACAAAATTTATATAAAAGATCATAAAATTTAACTTGGCTGCTCAGTCGAAGGCATAAAAAGGTAAGATGCTTACTGGCAATTAGGCCATTGCTGACCCTTTTTGCTCATCTAAACTAACCTACCCTCCACCTTGAGCTCGATCTCAACGACGACAGTGATTTTGAAAAATCATCCGCCGCCGGTGAGGCTCGAACCGTCGACTCCCGAGTCCGTATTGGAAAGTCTGAATCGACTTTCCCGCACGGCCACGGAGGCGCTCAGTCGAAGGCATAAGCTTTAATGTAAATTAAACACCTAGCATGGGCTTTTGCACTCACATTTAGGATGGTGTAAGATGTACAAATAAAAATCAGAAATACGGTTACAACTGGTTTATTAAGAATTCTGAATTTATATCATGCTAAATACAGTGAATTTACCAAATTGAATGAAGTTACATAAAATAATTAACTATATGTGTTCTGATGAATTGTGGTTAAATTATTGATGCCTTAAAAAAATTGATACAGATAAATAAAGTACTTAGCTTGTGATTTCATTAATTATTCGGCGTCATCCAAACTTCTCCACTGTCGAGGAGGCGATTCAAGGCTGTTTGTTTGCACGAAATAATAATTAAGCAAGAAGAGTTTGCTGACCTGACTATTTCATGAAAACAGGTAGCTCCCATTCAATACCGTTTACCTGAGGAGACGAAAAGGTTCATTCAACACGGAGTAAATATCGAAGTTTAAAATCTTACTTTCGAAACTGCAGTTATATGTTCAATAAAATAGTGTAAATCAATTTGTTTATTTATCCAAGTTGACAATGGATTTACATCCAGTGTCGGCCTTCAAAATATCATAAATGGTTCACCACTAAATATTGTCTATTTTAACAGTAAAATTTGCAAGAGTTGTGCATTTCAAAATTCAATAACTTATAGCTTAAATTGTGCCGTTTTATTGTGTGTTGTAATGGAAAGTTAAAAGATCAAGAATAATATCATTTAAAATAAGCACAATTAACCCGATTCAATACGACACGTTTATAGACCTGACAATCGTTTTGCTAACAAAGTTAGCTTCATCAAAGGGTGAATGAGCTGAGCTAACTAAAAACTAAAATTTGTTTTTATGATATGTGTCTCAATAATGGAAGATCCTCGGTGGAGGTATATTTAACATTATGCAAAAAAAATTTTTACTTCCTGGATGTCTTTTTACTCAAAGTACCATTAACTATTGTCGAGGCAGCCTCTTCGTGTGACAAAGAAGCTGCCTGATAGGGGGTATCAAGGTGAATAATAAACTATTCATAGATGGGCTTATTCTGTTCGTAGCGAATTTTTCATTTTAATTTTTACTGTTAAATGTACTTTTATATGTATTTATTTATTGTGATGGCGTGACACCTTTAGTTAAATTAAAAATTTCTGTCTATATGGTGAAATACACGCTTTCATTCGCTTCTCAAATGCAGGAAGTGTATATCCGGCCGAAATTATTTGCAGCTTTGTGAGGTGTATGGAGTGGATGCTATGACCAATGGAACGGTAAAAAAAAGAGCATTTAAAGATGGCCATCTAGAGGAAGATGATGGTCATCTAGAGGAATCCAAACACTAGAGTTGACGTTTACCCTATTAGGAATATTTAGATACTGTACTCCAACAGACTTGTTTGGGTTAAGCAACAAACCATTAGTAAGACACCGGTCTCTCATCCTACCAGCAGCCAAATGACAATGCTAAGACAAACATTGCATATCATCAGCTTTTATTACAACTGACGCTTCGTCAGCATACTGACAGAGACCCGCAACACCATCTACCTGCAAATAATTCCTTTAGGTCGTTAAAAAATACATATACGTTGTTCATTTTCACTAAATGTTCTCAATATGTAAATATTTGTTGTACGGGAAACCTCTTCTACCAATTTAACATTTTTATCCTTATTGGTAAATTCAAGTGGATTGGAAACTAAAAAATCTACAACTTTTAGAAAGAGAAAATAGACAAAAACGTTGCTTTCCTACCATTTGAAAGGCGAGTTACAGGGGGTTAAATACATTTAAGAAAATCAATTTACAGCTAAGCTTTCCAACAACAAAATATAAACATAAAAATAAAACCATTGAAAAATCGGGGATCTATGAAACGAGTTTTAAAGATTGCAGTCTTACACATGTTAGGCAAATTAAAAGATCTATTAAAACTAGATTTAAAGAACGCATATGCCTGGTTGCAGAAAGCCTCCTCAAATATTTAGCATGAGGTTAATTATTGATCAAACCAACCAATCACAGTGTCAATATATCTGGTTGTCATGGCAATAAAACGGAGGCATTAAATATTTAACAAGACTTTCTGCAACCTACATTAGTGCAACGACGATATGGTACTATAGATAAGTCATGTGTCGTCCAACGTATTTTTAATAATGATCAGCATGAAGACAGTAAAATCTTCTGTTAATCAAATGTGTCAAGCAATCACGGCAGTTAGTCGCATATGAAAGTATATTTATGAGTAAAAATAAAATTGAAAAATTCCCCATGAGCAAAACAAGCCCACCTGCTTATAAATGGTTCGTTATTCACGTTGATAACCTCCTAAGGCGGCTTTTTTGTCACACAGAAACCCATTTGACAATGACTAACAGTGAAAAAGGTATTTGAGGGATAGTGAAAGTTAGTTTTGTATTATGACAGATAAACCTCTCTCCGTTAAGGGTGATTCTTTTCTTTGATTGTCCGGACGCCTACCATAAAAACAGTTTTGAGTTGTTAGTTCGCTTAGTTTATTCATCCTCTAATGAAAGGATCGTGAGGTCTAAAAAATGTTGTGGTGTTGAGATTTCAAAGTGTACTTACCACAGATTCAATATTCACCTAGTTAATGATCTACAATTGAAGTTTTTTAAGTGAACATGATATTTTATTAGGATAAATATGTAAATAAAATTTGCGCATTCAAGTGTTTGAGAAAAATTTCAAGAGTAAAAAAGTTATTTAGTGTGTCCTCTTAATGACCTTGTTGACACCCTTTATTCTAAGATCCTTTTCACATCCAATGTATTGTCAGCCCCGACAAAGGATGGTTAATTAAGGTCCATTGGTTTAAATAAATGTCTTCACATCGTGTAAATCTGTATCACAATTATTTAAACATGTGGACCTTAGTTATCCCTGTTGGTGATCCATGCTGGCAGTACATTGCATGTAAAATTGCTCATGTATCCCTTTATGTAAAAAGTGTTCTAATGCATACTAGTATGATATATATGTAATTAAATGTGTTGTCCAGGTAATACATAATAACCTTATTTGACTTTGATTAGTTTTAATATATTTGCTGTAGATACTATATTAAATATATTTAAATGTTCTTTTAAATTGGATAATTAATAGTGTTACTAACTTTGAACACAAGTTTTAAATAAGATAGCTTGGTTTTATTAGTGCTTATGTGTTTAAACATGATGAGATTTTGGGTAAAAGCTTATCCAACATCAACAATATGACAAAGGTAAATTATTTTGTCTTTCCTTTCTTTCACCGATTACACAAGGTGTTTCAAAAATGTCTGCCAAAATTTCTAGGACGTATAGTACACCAAAAAAATAAGTGTAGTTTATTGTATAAAACTATTCGCTAAAATGCACCCCTAAGGAGCTACAGCCCCTAGAAGAAGACCCTGAAAAATGGTTTTTTGGTATTTTCTTCAAAAATACAACAGGTAACTTAATGAAATTTGATACAGGGGCGTAGTTTTTTATAAGAAATATTACAAATTTGTTAGAATCATCACATTTCGTTCAGAGGTAACTTACAAGGGAGTTCAATTTCCATATCTTTTTTTTGTGCATGGTTTTATCTAACACATTTATCGAAAATCCTAAAGCTTCATATATTTTACATAAAAAAGGTATTCTTGTTAAACTGGTTTAAAGTTGACCTTTTTCTAGTAATTTGCAGTTACATGTTGACGTGTATTTGAAGCTTTTGAAATCATTTGTCCAAAATGCCTTCGAAAATCTTTTAAATAGGCCATGATATGAACTAAGCAAATGAGCGAGATGTCAGTTCGACATTGTTTGACAGAATGTAAATGTCACGTTATTATTTCTGTTATGTTCTCGTTTTATGCAGTTTTATTTTTCAAAAATTAGTTCTAAAAATACGTCAAACAATGTTGAGTTGACATCCTGCTCATTTGCTCAATTCATATCATGGCCTATTTTAAAGGTTTTCGAAGGCATTTTGGACAAGTAATTTCAAAGCTCAAAAAACAGGTCACCATTCAACTGCAAATTACTCAACAACGGTCAACTTTAATACATTTTAACAAGAATACGTTTTTTATGTAAAATAAATAAAGCTTTGGGATGTTCTATAAATGTATTAGATAAAAACACGCACACAAAAGATATGGAAGTTGAACCATACCAGCGCCTTGCAAGTTACGTCCCTGAATAAAATATGAAGATTCTAACAAATTAGTAATATTTCTCATAAAAAAACTACGCTCCTGTGTCAAATTTCATTAAGCTACCTGTAGTAATTTTGAAGCAAATGCCAAAAAACTTTTTTTAGAGTCTTTCCTACGTGCTGTAGCTGCTTAGGCATGCATTTTCGGAAATAGTTTTATAGAATAAACTACACTTATTTTCTGGTGTACTATATGTCCTAGAAATTTTGGCAGACATATCTGAAACGCCTTGTACAACCACATTCTTGATGTATGGAGAAATTGTATAGAGCGGCAATAAATAGCAATTAGTGCTTTTATTCTATGAGTGCCCAAAATGGGTTATCTACTCATATATTCTTATAATTTATTATTAATATTGTATATATCTATGAATTTTTATCAAGTTGCCCATCAATTTTTTGTGATGTTATTGACTTGACGATCAGCTCACTGTAGTTATACATTGTTTGACATCTTTTTCAATATTTAAAATGTGTGCCTTTTTTTTACATTAATGGATATACTATTTGCCATATTACTGATCTGATTATAACTAATTCATCATCATAATCATAATTTAAAAGCGATGTCGTTTTGTCATCCTAATCATGAATGACTTCTCTCCTGCAGCTATTTTCGTTACATTGAAGCTTCCATGCTTCATCAATTAGACCAGGATTTCCAGAAATTTTCCTCTTGGTTGTCTCTTCTCTTTTTTCACAAGTATATCTTTCAGCAAGCAATATTTATTCTCTAAGCTGTACTAGCACACTTTTCCTTGCCTTTCTGTTGGTGTACCTTGTCTTGTCACTCCTTCATGTTCACATTTTAAAACCGTCTATTTTCTTCATGTCCTACTTATTGAAAGTCCAAGTTTCCACCAATAGATTCCATAACATTCCATGCATACGAGTGGCTGGACGTCTTCCCTCAGATCCAAATGAAAATGTGTAGCAGTGAGAAGAGTACTTTGTTTATTGAATGCTTTCTGTGCCATAGCGAGCCTCCTCTCAGTTATTTGCTACATTTACCATAATACATAATAATACTCCCCAGGTACGTGATAATTTTTACTTCTTCTCGTGGAAGGGCATGTTCTAGTTCCTGTAGGTTGACTGGTGGTAGTGGCGGTGCGTATTTATGCAGCCACAGAGGCCCTGACTTTTGATCGGAGTAACACCTGCCCCGAGCCAAGGTATGTTCTGAAGCTGATTCTCTCCATCATAGCCATTGATATTTCGTCAACCAAAAATAAACCTGCTTGAGTCTGACGAGTACATGCCGATGTGTTAGTCATGTACCAGCGTTGTCTGGGATGTATGCCACAGAGACATGTTGTTTTGGGAGGTCTTGTGCTCGCACAATTGTAAGAGGAGCCTTATTCTGTGGTTTAATCTCTCCAGCCAACTGATCCAGTCAGAGGGAACTGTCCTCGTCTCTATAATAATAGTAAGACACTAGGCGATGTAAGCAACATTGAATGTAAGATGATCTTAGAAAATGTTTTGTTGCTCTATACAATTCTAAATTCAATTATAACATATAAGTTAATTAATTGAAATGTGATTTTTTATAAATAGCTTTTTCATTTTTCATGGGGGGCTTTGCTTCTATTTCTGCTTGTAAGTTTAAAACTGCTCACTAAAAACGATTAAGATAAATCTCAGCAATAATCTTGTTTTATTTGTTACTTTGTAATTTTTGTTGAATTTGCAGTCAAGAGGATTTTGTTATTAGTTTAACGTTGCTTAGTTTTTATGACTTATGTAGATTTGCTTTTACACAAACCAATACTTTCTGAACATCACATTCAGTAACTGTTTTTGAAGTATTTCGTTTTGTAGATGAATACGTAGCAAGCCTACACTTACCTACGTTTGATGCACATTTGACAGAATTGACTGATGAGCAAGCCAAATATATGGGTTTAAATAAAGCAGGTCCTTTTAAACCCAATTATTATAGGTAAGTAAATATAGTATAGTTTCGATATAGTGAGCTAATTAATGAACCGCTGAGTTATTCCACAAAGGTTCTTCACTATTTAATCACATAGTGACAACTAAGATATTTATTGTATTACATAATACAAAAGATCGGGACGCAGCAAGTGCATTATGATAGTGAATTTTTATTCAATGCTTCAAATTTGAATAACTCAATTTTCTATAAACTTAGAAAGTTGAATTTTGGTATGTAGTAAGGTCTTTCCTAAGGCAACGTATTCACCAAATTTCATTAAAATACCTTTGTAATTTTCGGAGAAAAAAAAATGTTTTCGAAGGAAAACTCAAAATTTGAATAACTCAATTTTTTATAAACTTAGATAGTTAAATTTTGATTCGTAGGAAGGTCCTTCGTAAGGCAACATATCCATTATATTTCATTAAAATAAGTTTGTAATTTTCGGAGAAAAATTTTTTTTGCAGAGGAAAACTCAAAATTTTCCCGGAAAACCTTGTCGGATTTTCCTGGCTAACGAACTCATCCAAGCCATTAATAAAAGAAAGGTACTTGCTGAGTTTCATCGAAATCGGTTAATTATTTTTTGAGTTATCGGTTGGATACATATATATATATATATATATATATATATATATATATATATATATATATATATATATATATATATATATATATATATATAGATAGATAGATAGATAGATAGATAGGTGCTTTATTGTCCAAAGATAAAAATCTTATTGACAAGCAAAGTGTTAACATATAAAAGTAAAAGTTGTCAAAAGATAAAAACAAAAAAATATAAGTTCACAACAAATAGTAATATAAGTGCCTATGTAACTAGTTTAACTATATATAAATAACAATATAAAAAACAATATAAACATAAATACACAGCTGACTAACAATATAATAAAAACACACAATATATAGAAAGCAGCTCAAATGAAAACAACCAATCAAAACTGTCACAGTAGTGTATCATTAAAAAATTCATCTATTGAATAATAACATTTTTCAATTAAAAATTCCTTAATCTCTTTCCTAAAAATTTCAATGTCACCAATCCTCCTCAAGTTTAGTGGTATCTGGTTAAATATCTTTTTACTATTATATATCAATGACCTCTTTAATAATGATGTGGACGGTATAGGAAGAGGAATGCAGTTCTTTTGTCTTGTATCACGAGAAGACACTGACCTGATTTCATCTTTATATTTTCCATGCATAAGGCATGCAGTCTCCAAAACAAACAGAGACGGTAGGGTCAATATCCGCTCAGAAACAAATAAAGGTCTACAAGAGTCACGGACACTAACCCCACACAAATATCTGATGGCTCTTTTCTGCAGAATAAATACAGAATTGAAAAGATAACCTGCACAAGAGCCCCAGTAACAAATGCCATGCCTTAGATGGGACTCCACAAGTGAGAAGTAAACACTTCTAGATGTACTCTTGTCCAAGCTTTTTGAAACAACTCTTAGTGCGTGACAACCTGATGAAAGCTTCTTACATAGATGATTTATATGTGTTTCAAATTTTAACGATTGATCAATGTATAGTCCCAAAAACCTAACACAGCTCTCGTTTCCAAGTTCCTCAGCTGCTAGAGTCACAGCAGGCAGACTACATTTAAAATGCATGGTATTAGTCTTAGAGACATTCAAAGTTAACAGATTTGAAATAAACCAGTTTTCTATCATCTTCATATCCTCTGCCACAGTGCACTCCAGTGTTCCAACACTATCACTACTCCACAAGATGGTTATATCATCAGCATAGATAGTCATATGACCCTTAATTTTCAACATAGACAGGTCATTAATATAGAGTAAAAACAGCAGTGGGCCAAGAACAGACCCCTGCGGAACACCATGGTGAATATATTGGTACCCAGAGCTAACATGACCAAGTTGAACACTCTGCTGACGATCAGATAAATAGGACCTCAACCATTCAAGCAAAGTCCCCCTAAAGCCATAAGTAGGAAGCTTGCGTAACAGTATCCCATGGTCAACACAATCAAATGCTTTAGTGAGATCACAGAACACTGCCGCAGCCACCTGATTGTTATTCAGTGAAAGGTACAGATTTTCAAGAAAAGAAAATATTGCATCATCTGTACCTTTTTTAGGTTGAAATCCAAACTGGGAATGTGTTAGGATCTTGTGTTTACAAATAAATACCTGCATTCTATTTTTAATTAATTTCTCAACTATTTTAGAGATGGTAGGAAGTAGAGACAGAGCACGAAAACTATTTGGAGAATCTGTTTCACCACCTTTATATGCAAGAATTACTCTAGCCATTTTCAGAGACGAAGGAAAAGATCCCGTTACAATCGAACTATTAATTGCCTCTGCCAAGATTTCAAGAACCCAGTTAGGAAGGTGAAGAAGCAGTTTGACAGATATACCATCCCACCCGATAGAGTCCTTGTTCTTAAAGTCATGGAGCACTCCATGAATCTCAGCAGAATCGACCGGCGTAAAAAAGGAGGTGTCAAGGATAAAAACATCATCCATGAAGCCCAGTGGATCCGTCCAAGGGACCCTCCACTGTATCAGCCCAGAAGCAATAGAACAATAATAATCATTGAGATGATTAGGATCCAGTTCAGGAGTCACCCTATGCGAACCATGCCTTCCCGAAAGATCATTAACAATCGACCATAACTCTCTGCCTGTTTGAAGACCGCAGTATCCTTTGTCTATAATATTGTTGTTTTGCAACCTTTAAAACCCTTCTGTATATCCGTCGATAATTATTAAAATAGAATATGAAGGAGGCATTGTTACCAGCATATTTTTTAATTGTATGCAGGCAACGCATGTTTCTTGATGATACTTTCAATCCTTTAGTAATCCATGGTTTCTTTATTCTATTCTTTATGTCCTTCAAAGGAAATGCAATATTGAAGAAGTATATTAATCTATTATGGAACTCGCTTAAGGGATCTGAAGAATTCAATATACAATCCCAGCTGTTTGTTGCACATAGTTGTGAAAATATACTGTAGTTATGCGGAGCATACACTCTTCCACGTTTTTTTTCAATTTTTCTTTTGGAATCGGTTAAAGACAGCTTACATAAGCAAGCTTCATGATCAGACAAACCAGCGTTAACAACGCAACAGTCCAAAACATTCACACCTACATTTGTACATATGTAGTCTATAATACTTCTGGAGTGCTGGGAACATCTAGTTGGTGAATCTATCAACATATGCAGATCAAAAGAATCCAACATACAAGACAGGTTGACAACATTAGAAGAGGCTTTATTTAAATAATCGAGATTAAAATCTCCTGTGAGAATCACAGTAGAATTTACAGGCAACACAGAGAGAACCATCTCCAACTTTTGAAGAAAAAAACTACTATTAGAAGTAGGCGATCTATAAATGCACAATACATACATATTCAATTTCTTGCAACAGGCAATAGAGAACTCAAAATCCTTTTCCACTAAGAGCTGATTGTACTTATCAACATCAATAAAGTTGTAACATTCTAAAAAGTCTTCTCTTATCATAATCAATGTACCGCCATGAGAAAAACAAGATCTATTAAACCGGGATATTATAACATAGGGGGGCACAGAAAAACCTTCTTCTGGCTTCAGCCAATGCTCAGTTAGCAGCAGTATCTCAGGATTGCCTATACTATCCAAGAATAAACTCAATTCATCAATCTTATTACGTACAGATTGAACATTTAAAAGTACAACTGAGAACTCTACTTTTTTGTACCTAAAAAAGAAGTTTTACATATATATATATATATATATATATATATATATATATATATATATATATATATATATATATATATACATATACATATATATATATATATATATATATATATATATATATATATATATATATATATATATATATATATATATGTATGTATGTATGTATGTATGTATAGTATTAAATTTTTGGACGGTAATAGTGTTATTTATCAAAAATTGTGAGGAAGCTGTCAGTTGCAAAATAAAACTCTTTAGTAAATGCCAAGCTTTCGGAAAAATTTATTCCGTTCTCAAGGCTACAACATGGAAAAAAAACCTTTTTATAAATTTGAGTGAAGTCGAAAAGTGCCAAACTGACATATAAAGCTAAGTAGACAAAAACAAAAATCTCGGGACGCAGCAAGTGCGTTATGGTAGTGAATTTTCATAGAAATGATCCGGCGCAAAATATTTTATTATAACTTTTTTTTCTTGTAACATACAAATCTAAATTTTGGTGTATAGTTTACTTTTTCTATCTTAAACCTACCTACCAAATTTGGTTATCATAGATTTTTTATTTTTTAAGATAAAAATTTTTTTCAAATGAAAACTCAAAATTTTTTCAGAAAACCGATTTTTCTGATTAACAAACTTATCAAAGCCATTTACAAAAGGAATGTACATGCCAAATTTTATTAAAATCGGCTTATTATTCTTTGAGATAAAAATTTTTTCGAATGAAAACTCAAAATTTTCCCGGAAAACCTCGTTAGATTTTCCTGACTAACAAACTTGTCAAAGCCATTTACAAAAGGAAGGTACATGCCAAATTTTATTAAAATCGGCTTATTACTTTTTGAGATAAGAATTTTTTTCGAATGAAAACTCAAAATTTTCCAGGAAAACCTCGTCCGATTTTCCTGACTAACGAACTTATCCAAGCCATTTACAAAAGAAAGGTACGTGCCAAATTTTATCAAAATCGGCCCATTATTTTTTGAGTTATCAGTGTGATACATATATATATATATATATATATATATATATATATATATATATATATATATATATATATATATATATATATATATATATATATATATATATATATATATATATATATATATAAACATATAAAAATTGAAACTGACCCCGGATATGGGTTCTAGGGGTACTAGTTCGCGCTCATTTGCAAAATTTTTTCAAAATTCAAAAGTCGGTATCTCCCCATTAGTGAATTTTTTCTACGAAAATTCACTAAAAACAAATTCAATTAGACAATAATTAGCTTTATGTCAGTTTGGCACTTTTCGACTTCACTCAAATTTATAAAAAGGTTTTTTTCATGTTTGTTATTGAATAATTAGTTTAGTAAAACTCACGTTATATGTAAGTATTTTAAACTTTTATATTTATCAAATTTTTTTTATATATTTATCAAAAAATTGTGTGAAAGCCGCCAGTTGCAAAATAAAACTCTTTATTAAATGCCGAGCTTTTGGAAAAATTTATTTCATCCTCAAGGCTACAACATGGAAAGAAAAAAGTTTACAATTTACATAGGGAAAAATATAAAAGTTTAAAATACTTACATATAACGTGAGTTTTACTAAACTAACTATTCAATAACAAACATGAAAAAAAACTTTTTATAAATTTGAGTGAAGTCGAAAAGTGCCAAACTGACATATAAAGCTAACTAGACAAAAACAAAAAACAAATTCAATTAGACAATAGTTAGCTTTATAATATATATAAACATATAAAAATTGAAACTGACCCCGGATATGGGTTCTAGGGGTCCTAGTTCGCGCTCATTTGAAAAAAAACTTGCAAAGTCTCACCATCGATACCTCTCTATTAGTGAATTTTTTAAAATAAAAATTCACTAAAAAACAAGTATAGTCTATTTATTGCATTAAACATTTAAAATTTCATATTTCAAACTTACAAGACATATTAGTAAGGGGCAAGAAAAAATATGTTACTTTGATTTGTTTGGTTGTCTTATTGGGCATTTTTTAATCAACTTAGCTCTCAAGTTTTGAAGACCAACTATATTAGAATACTCTACACCATCAGAGTTTTTTTCAGTCGAATAAATGACATTATTTAAATATTTTAATGCTTCACCACTGGTAATTAATTTGTCTGTCACAATCAAATCTTCAGTTACGCCACTTTCTTAAACATCTGTTACAGTTACGTCCTCATCTTTCTCATTTGTGACCTCATTCCAAACCTCAGTGTCATTGCTCTTATATGCTTGAAAAATTTAATTACAATCAGCATTATACAAATTTACATACAATAGTTTTTTTATTGGTATATTAAGTTTGGTGAAATTTTAGATGCTCATGGCTGCAAATTGTGCATATTCTCGGTTTTTATCAGTTATTATATTATATTTCAATACTCTTAAACAAATGTTATCGTATTCCTCATGAAAGTCCTTTCTTTGCTGTAAAATATTGTGCCAACATTTTTGTTGTAACTGTTGCTTTCAATTTTCCCCAAGCCTAGTTAGAATTTGAAACTGCATCTCTGAGAGTTAAGAGCTTATAACCCTGCCACAACATCATCTTTTGCTGACACATCACTTAACAAATTTTGACAATAAAATAATTTTGCAAGACGTATTGCCTTTTGGTCTCTGGGTTGGATAAGTGGGGTGACATTTGATGACATGTACAGTAATGCATTGGTCAAAGTCATTAAGTTCATCTGCTGGTGGTGGTTCTTTGACTGGAATTGTATCCCCTCTATCGCAAAATAGGGGCCTCATTGTACTTTTTTAGCTCCTCCATGAAGAAAGTATAGTTCGTCCTTTTCACTTAAAGATTTTCCTACTGCTGTCGAGAGACTAATCGGTAGCGAGGGCCCGATCTAAGGGGGCACAGGCCGGGCAAATTATCAGAGCGGCAAAATTGAGCGCGGTTGCACCGATAGAAAAATCATGTAAAAATTACAGTGCTTAGCACTGTAGGTAAACAAAGCACGAAAGTCGAATATAGTCAGTTTTATACGGGAAAAATATAAAAATTAAAACTCTTAATATAAATAGGATAAAAAACATGAACCCATGGGCATTTTATGTTCCTTGCAGTAGTCATTCTTTAAACTTAGTGGTAAACGATGGCAAAGATTTCACTGGAAGCTACTTTTTTTTTAATATTGTACAAAATATATACATTTTCTTTTTCTCTTCAACGTTGAGATGGTCAATTGTTGTGATGAATGTTAAAGGTATTACTCTAAAACCACTTAAAGGCACGAGATGGAAAAGTCAAATCAAGGCAATAAAACCACCAAGATATCAAATAGGGCAAGTTTACGATGCATTGTTTAGTGTTTACCAAAACACAGATCTGGATATCTCTACACAAGATGAAGCTTCTGGTTTGTTGAATCAAATTAAACAGTTTAAATTTTTACACTCTGTAATAATTTGGTGTGAAACTTTGAATCGGATAAATTCTGTCAGTAAATTAATGCAAAGTAAAGATTTTGACTTAGTTTCTGTCATTAGATTAGTAAAAAAACACCAAAGTTTTCTTTGTAAACTCACGTTCAGCTGAGTATTTTACTCAAATTCTTGAAGATGACAAACACTTAGCTGCTGAAATGGACAGCGAAGTGTTAGATTTTGAAAATGTGCCTAAACATCGTGTTAAATCCTAAAAAAAAGCAATTTGGTTACAAGTGTGATGATAACCAATCATTGATACTCGTCAAAAATATAAGCTTGAAGTATTTTTTCATATTATAGATACAGCTATAAACTCCTTGGAGTGAAGGTTTTCCCAGATTACTGAGCATAGTAAACTTTTGATTTTTTGTATAACATATACCCCTTACGAGAACTGTGAAAAGATGAATTGTTAGAACATTTTAAGAACCTCGAGACTATTTTAGTCTACGAGGACTCATCTGATATAAATGGATTAGAACTTTCAGAGGGGTTACCAGTCGTTTATATTAGAGATGTGCGAAGCTTCGAAATGCTGAACCGAACCCGAACTCGAACTGAACCTTCGGTTCGTAAATATGTTCGCACTAGCGATGTTGAAATAGTTCGAAATATGTAATTCTTCAAAATAGTTTGAAGTTCGTTGCTCAAAAATACTTCGAAATTTAACTTTACAGGCATTGAATGTTGCCAAAAGTAGCGAAGTTGCGGCCACTTTAACTTGGTAGCGGCGCTTTAAACTCATTGAGTCAATAGCGTAGTTTGCATATTTTTGACAGTAGATGGGACACATTGAGACACGACGGAGCCATTTAGCAGTCACAGAATTATTTTTCTTGTATATCCTAGCCTCCCAACACCTATTTCAGTAACAACATTATGATGGCGATGTTCAAAGGCGATCGGTAACGTAAATGTTCAGAATTTGAGGATAATTACAGATTGCCTTTGGAAAACACTGGTTTCAACATGCTTTATTACACAGTGAGCCAAAACAGTTAAATGTTCACAATCAGGAGACAGTTCAAACTTGTAAGTGGTTATTTTATACCTATCATGCTCACTTTGATCCCTCCCAATCTATTTGCTAAAACTGCCTAGCCAATACCAAATAACAACATATTTATAATTGAGCTTATCTATGGATCTAGAAATCTAAAAAAGTTTTAAATATTTTGTGTTTTTGATTTAACATTGACCCATCTCCACAACGATCAGAACCGGAAGGCATTTTCACCCAATCAACCAGCAAATTTGTCGAATCCTTCCTTTTCATAAAAAGAGTGGGAATCTTTTACATATCAAATATTGTATGTTACAATATTCCAAAATTCTGTATTTAAGGAAATGATATATGAACACTGAAGAATTTTGGGTAGTTGGATGTTCGATTTTGAATTTCTAAGAAGTTCGAAGTTCGACTGTGAACCTTAGACATACTATTTGAAAGGTTCGAAGTTCGAGGCAACATATTTGCTTGGGTTCGTTCATAGTTCGGTTCGAACAAAACATGGGTTCGCACACCTCTAGTTTATATGATTTTAGATAGTAATTTGTCTCCGTAAGACGTTTTAAAATTTATAACAGATTTAAAGTTTGGTCCAAATATCAGTATTGCTCTCAGAATTCTTTTGACCTTACCAGCAACAGTTGCAAGTGGTGAAAGAATCTTTTCTAAATTATAAATAGTGAAAAATTATCCGCGGTCCACTATGACATAAAAAAGATTATCTAGATTGGCTATGATTTCAATAGAACAGTTTGAGACAGTGTAAATTTATGAGAAATTGTTAAATATTTTGCAGAACAAAAAATGCGAAGAAAATTATTGTAGTTACTAGGTAGAGAGTTTAATATTCTCAGAAAAAAAGTATTTTAATTTAATTCGTTTATTTTTTAAGAATGGTTAATTTATTCTGTGGCTCTACATATTTACCGTTTTTTTATGTGCATTAAATTTTTTTTAAATTATTTCTTGTTTTTTTTTTTTTTTTTTTTTTCATTCATCTAAACTGCAGAGTCGATCTAACAAAAGTTACATAAATATAAACCGACTTCATGTAACATTTTCGTCCATATCCTTTAAACTTCTGAACCGATTTTGGTGAAAAATGTTCACTGTTCCCCAAGTTGAGAGATACATAAGTCAATAAAAATAATTATTTCAATCCAATCATTAGTTTCTAGGAAATTCTTGGACAAACATACTACATACATACTAACATACATAAACTCATGAAATTTGGTATACTCGTTCAAAAGCCCCAGTAGACTAACATATGTGAATATTAAACAATTGCAACAATATTACATACATATGGGTCAAAATGATCACCTCCTTTTTTAAGTCGGTTACAAATTGCACGATCCCATGTCTGGAATAACATGCTTATGACATAAGGTGCTGTTATAAAGGGCAGCAAATATTATTCTTGCCCAGAGCGGCTAAATAGCTACATCAGGCCCTGCCTGTAGCTCTTTGTTGCTCACCATTAGTCTCATAAGCACTCTTCCAGTATATAAATATTTGTTTATACATGGGTCACAATGTATTTGAATTGTAGATGATGACACGTCATGAAGTTTTGATAGTTCGTTTAAAAAAACATGGACTCACACAGCCCTAATAGAGACACGTGGAATTTTCTAAACTTTCATTTTTTGTTTCAGGTATTAGAAACCAAATAGGCAATTTTTATGACTGGGAAGGTGGAGGAGCAAAATGTGAATAATATGATAGTTAAGTCAATGTTAGTTGTTGAAGCTAGTTAAACAAAACTGAAAATATATTATCATACATTGCCAATCAATGTAATGTATAATTCATAATTTGAAGCAAAATCAGTCTATTTCACAGTGAAAATTAAGCAGCCATCATGTCAATTAAAGTTATAAGATGCCATATTAGATCTAAATTTTAATTATTGAGCACAGAAACTCAATAATAACCTGATATAATGTTCATAAATAATTCAATGTTTTTTAGTTTCTACATGTTGAATCGTAATTGCTTCAAAATCTTATGAAAATGTACTTATACCAGTTATAAACCCTACATCCTTACTGTGATGTTTAGAACAAACCATATATATATATATATATATATATATATATATATATATATATATATATATATATATATATATATATATATATATATATATATATATATATATATATATATATATATATACATATATTGTTTGTATACTTACTAGTGCTTACATTCTTAATTTTGTTAGTTGTTTTTACAATAATAGGCTGTTTATTTATGGAATAACTTCATAGAAAAATAACTATTCTTTTTAAATTAATACATGAAATGATAAATTTTTAACTACATATATTACAGTATGCGAACATCTTAAATAAATATCCATTTATAATGTTTAAACTTTTAATTGTTACCATTTTTTAGTGGTTACCCTATCTAAATAAAGTTATGACAAGCTTAATTAATTAAAGGAAAGTATTGTAGTAGCCTCTTGGTAACATTTTCCTTCAAATGGCACATTAAACACTCTAGAAATAAAAACCAATCTCTTACTGAAAAATCGTTCCTCTTATATGGCTTGTTACACATGAATTCGTTCCATTTCATGGATTAAATTTTAAAGAATGTGACATTGGAATAACAGGCATATTCTAACTTTTGCAGGAAACAATATTTTTGCCTATGACTGTCGTAATGAATTAAAGTTTTACATTTTTATGATAGTTATGTAGAAAAAAAAATTCTCGTTGATGTTAAAATTATTCGCAAATATTGGGGAAACTGAACTTATTTCTTTTATTGTAATTTTACTTAAATTATAAAATTTGTTGAGTACCAGCTAACGATTTTGGCTATATCTAGTACCACTTTGCTTTCAATGGCTTACTTTTGTCAAATAGCTGAAAATAATAAAACCAAACCATACATATCTAAAAACACTTTCTTTGGATCGGAGGCCCTCTACAACTTTTTATGTCACATTCGCCACTCCAATGGATTTGTTGTGTCCAAATATTGACTCTGAAAATGTGATGCTTACATTACAAAACTGTTCATTTAGCAGCCAGTGATATTTTCAATGGACAAAAATATGAAACATAAGCGTTTTTCATCTACATGTCACTCTTGTTTGCTGAAAAAGTCCATAATGATCTTTTGTTTTAGTTCTGTAACACACTTTTCAGTATCAACGTCATTCAAAAGTTTCAACTCAAAGAAGTTGTATTTTGTCACATTCTTTTGTGTAGACTGGAACCTCGTTGGCCAACCTGTTGAACCCTTGAATTAGGAATTTCTCCTGACCAGGTCTGGCACGCAGCGCTGCTTAATAAACTTCCGGCCTATGGCCTACCACCAAAACTTTCTACCTGGACAGTAAATTTCCTCTCCAACAGGAGCATTTCTGTTGTGGATGGCCATTCCTCTAAACTGTATCCAATTAATGCAGGAGTTCCTCAAGGTTCAGCTTTAGCCCCTACTTTGTTTCTTCTCCACATCAATGACCTCCTTTCTAGCACATCCAACCCAGTTCACAGTTACGCTGACGACAGCACCCTCCACTCAAATATACAATATTCTAAGCCTGTCTCTTTACCCCAATTAGATGAGGATCACAGACTCATAGAGGATTCTGTCTCAGTGGATCTCCAAAAAAAATATTAGACTAGGGAAGTAGAAATCTTGTACAATTCAACCCCACCAAATCTCAGTCTTGCTTTCTTTCTCATAAGAGATACACCAGCCCTAGACCCATCACAATGAACAACCAAGTTATTCAAAGTAATGAGTCCTTTTCTCTTGTTGGCATTTCTGTGGATCGAAATCTTAATTGGCACCAACATGTCACATCAATTGCAGAAGCGACTGCTAACAAATTAGGTTTCCTCTTCCGGGCTCGCAAATATTTTTCACCAGCTAACCTCTATACCTTATATACTTCACAAATAAGGCCAAACCTCGAATACTGCTCCTACATCTGGGGTGCAGCAGCCGCTCCTACACTCGCTATCCTGGACTCATTCAAAAGAGAGCTATACGTCTCATCGGTGACTCTATCCTCATCCTAAGGCTGCCATCCCTTGCCCACCGACGCGCCGTTGGTGACCTCTCTCTCTTTTATAGATATCTGCACGGGCACTGCTCAGAGGAGCTTTCCTCCATAGTTCCCCCACCTGCTGCCCCCAACAGATCTACCAGGGGAACAGAGCGAATGCACCCTTTTACTGTCTAGGTCACCAGACAACATCTTGTTATGCCCGCTCTTTTGTCCCGAGGACTTCCAAGTTGTGGAATTCCTTGCCGGCACATTTTTTTCCTTCTCCTCCGAACCCCCAAACCTTCAAGTCCAGAATTAACAAGTTGCCTCTTTCCTACTTGTCAACACCCACGGTACGATAGTATTTAGGCTGTAAGCCCTTGTGGTGTGTTGTTGAAATAAAATAAAAAATTCAATTGCATGGCATTCTCCCACAGCAAAGGTCCACTAACTGGCTGACCTGGACTTTGTTTGTGAACAAAGTATGTGCATATACAGTAAGTCCCCGCTTAACATCCTAGTTAGGGGCCTACCAATCACGACGTTAAGTGAAACGACGTAAAACTAATCATTGGGAATGAATATGTATGCAATTGTTTCCCCGAAATAACATTCCAATAAGGTAGAAGCTAGTAGTAAAGTCTATTGTCTAATTGTTCCTGGAATCATGCCTGTTATCGTTCAGTCCTCCCTGTAATAGATATGTACAGTTTGCATTCGGTGAATAACAACGGTATACCGTATCAGTTTCAACGTTAAACAATACATTTGCCTACAACAAACTGGGACGCTCTTTTGGTGTTTTTCATACTTTCCCTATGTCTGCTGCATTTTTGAACTGTTTTTCCTTATGTCTGATACGGTAGATGTGCCTACACTATACTGCCGACCTAAATTAACACTACTTTCTTTTTTAAGAGAATTCAGTTTTTCCAATAGTTGTAAGTTAAAAAAAATCACATTGTATTAATAATACTCTGGATTATTTGTAGTTATCTGTATATGAGAAGGATAAGTGTTGGTTTGTTAAATAAAACCTAAGAAAATCAGTGTCGGTTTGGTACTTAATTTTTTTAATTTGTTTTAATATATTTAAGGTGTTGTTACAGTAGGGCCTCAACCATTTTCATGGTGCTAAGTGTGTATTTAAAACTTTAAATCAAAGTATTAACTTACATTACACCTAGAAAAATGCTGTTTCGGTTATTCAAGTTTTTCATTATTCAGATCTCTGATCAGAATAATATATTTTTTCAATGACTTTCTCTGCATGACTTAAAATGATTGCATCATGACAGTTAAAACATCTACTTACTACATTGGGTATATGTATTGTTGGTATGCATTGAGGCAATTAATTAAGTTATGTTTTGATAAACATGTAAAACATCAAACATTTTTGGTCATAGTGTTTAAAATTGTTTAAATGGTATGGCAAACTAATAACATTGCTACCGATTGTATAATAATAAATGTTTGTTTACAGAACAATTGCTATTATTGTTATTTTAGTTTAAAACAAAATGCTTTATTGATAGTTAGAAAAGTAATTTATCCTCATCTCTTATATATGTGTATATACATGAGAAACACTTGGTTCTGTGTTGAACCACATCCAAAATTTTTTGGGTCTCCATGTTTTCGCTAGTATTTTAGTCATTTTCAAGATAGGTTAAGAAATATAGAAAAGGATATTCACTAAGGCTCCTACACTTAGAGTGATGACTAAAGGACATCTTTTGCAATATATCAAATAAAACGTTGGTTACTCTTTGAGGGTCTGTCCAGAAGAACGTTGTATGTAACTGACAAAATGAAAAATTAACAGAAGACACAATCATTTTTTTTATTTTTGTAAATATATTAAAGAAGTGTGTGTAGGAAAAAGCCTGGACGCATGAGGTGCGTTATGGTAGTTAATTTTCATAGAAATGATGTGGGACAAAATATTTTATTATAAATTTTTTTCTTGTAACATAGAAATCTGAATTTCGGTGTATAGTTTACTTTTTATATCGTAAACCTACCTACCAAATTTGGTTATCATCATTGGTTATCATCATTCAGTTTTTGAGATAAAATTTTTTTTCGAATGAAAACTCAAAAATTTCCCGGAAAACCTCGTCTGATTTTCCTGACTAACGAACTTATCCAAGTCATTTATAAAAGGAAGGTACATGCCAAATTTTATCAAAATCGGCCCATGATTTTTTGTTATCCGAGTGATACATATATATATATATATATATATATATATATATATATATATATATATATATATATATATATATATATATATATATATATATATATATATATATATATATATATATAAACATATAAAAATTGAAACTGACCCCGGATATGGGTTCTAGGGGTCCTAGTTCGCGCTCATTTGCAAAAAAAATTTCAAAATTCAAAAGTGGAGATCTCCCCATTAGTGAATTTTTTTTACGAAAATTCACTAATAAGCTAAGGTTTCATATTTACAGCTTTACAAGAAGAAAAGTTGCACAAAAATGAAAATAGGATAAAGCATTGTTGATTCTACGATAAAAAATTATATGTTTTTTAATATAATTTGTTTCAGAAATAAAAGGGATTACTTTAAGCACCAAACAGAAAAAAGTAATACATAGATACTAGCAAACAAACGTGTATTTAACTAAATCTGAGTCAACATTAGAAAATGTTATTTAAAAAAATCTGTTTTATTATAATCAGTACAGTATTATAACAGTAACGTTAACTAAACAAAAGCTATTACGTAATAATCTCATTAGGCTGTTTCACAGGGCAGAACCGAAAAAAAAGCTTGGCATACAAATTATCTATATATTTCGCCATGTCATTTAAGATTGATTTCTTGTCAGCTTTCTAAGGAAGTATATTTTGAAACAGCAAAGGTAACACAGAAATGCTAGAGGTAGGTAGTTTCTTCCTTGTAAAATAGTATATTCCCTTCATGGTGATCATATAGAGTGACATTTTCGTACCTGGACGGACTTGGGATCATCTTATTTGACAAGCAACCACATGGCTTCAGTGATTTTAAAGTCTTTGGCTATTTTATTATTTTTTTTTTTTTCTAAGAGGGATATATCACGAAAATGTCGTTCCATAAGCTTCACAAAAAAAGGTTTTGAGGGCCTTACACTGACAATAAATTGCACCCATTCAAAATGGTGCAGTATTCTAGCAATTTATATATATATATATATATATATATATATATATATATATATATATATATATATATATATATATATATATATATATATATATATCATTGTTCTTTAATCTTGAAAACATGCACAATACACACCTGATCATACTTCATATACATGAAGTTAGGTATTAGAACCGAAAAATAAATACAAATTTAGAAAATACAATATCAAATAATAATAATTTATAGTTAGTACACATCTATGAAAAATTGCAAAAACTATAATGTCTAATAATATCCTACTAATATTAATATTAAAATACTATAATATCGAATTATGTAGATTGGAGTATCAAGAAAAGTAACCACAGAGATGGTGAAAGTATTGAGACGGCAAGATCTGGGAAGATAATGTTTAAAATAAACCAAGTTTATTGATTTAAAAAGATGTCAAAATGTACAATTTGTCGACATCAGATTTTGGTAATTTCATCGAGACTTAAGTAAAATTTGAATTGTACTAAGAGCATTCTACAAGCAAAGCTTTTTTACTAGATTCATTGTAAAATTAATGTTAATAAATAGATCACAACTGGACTGAATTGGAGTTCTGGCCGCTTCAGTTCACCTAAAATGCAGGAGCTGCAAGCACATTAAAAACATGCTACAAATGTTTACCACTACCAGTAATCTTAAAGCTGAATTACCATTGCCATAGCAACGCAAGAGCGACACGCCTACATCCAAAACAATTTACTATTCACTAATAAACTCTTAACTCATCGCTTCCCAGTCATGTAGATTATATGCATATGTATGCCAAACGATCTACAAGATTGGTTACTTACTCAATTGTTTTTATAGATTAATAAAATTAGTTATTTAGCAACAAATAATTAAAAAAGTAAGTATTTTAGTTTATTAAATGTGGGTGAAGCGCAACTTCACACGCTTTATCTTAAGAGCTGTGCCTGCTTGGAGTCAACGGAAGCGATTTACTATTCACTCTAACAAACTCTTAACTCATCACTTCACAGTCATGTACAATATATGCAGATGTATGCACAAACGATTTACAAGATTGGTTACTTCCTCGATTGTTTTTATAGATTAATAAATTTAATTATTTAGCGATAATAAATTAAAAAAGTAAGTATTTTAGTTTATTAAATGTGCGTGAAACGCCACTTCACACGATTTATCCTAAGAGCTGCGCCTGCTTGGGCAGCATTGTTTTGTATTTCTTAACCTCTCTTTGGCTCCAAAACAAGGGGGGGAACTTGAAGAGATTCAAACAATTTTGGATGCAGTTCGACTTGAGAACCAATTTTTTCTTACATTTATGTTTGCAGGCATCTTTTTGTTTTTACTTTGTCATAATTTATGATAAGGAATATATATATATATATATATATATATATATATATATATATATATATATATATATATATATATATATATATATATATATATATATATACAGTGTGTCAATTTTTATTGGCTCTTTATACAGCTATCTCCACTATTATTGGAGTTAGCAAGATGCTTTAAGTAGCTAAATGTGCGGTTTTTTGGGCTTATTCTAGATCTGGTTCAAGATATATAAAGTTTCGAACAGTCCCAAAGTTATTAAAAAATAATAATTTCGGAATTTTTTATTCTTCCTTATAACTTTCTCATTTTGTGTTTTTGTTTTCAAAGAAAAAACTTTGTCTATCTAAAATAAAACCGAGAAATCGGATGGTTGTATCTGTTTGGCAAAATAATTGGATATTTCACGCAGGCAATAGTGACTTTTTTCTTGTGGGCACCATATTGAATTTTTAAATAGGTATTTTAAGATATATATATATATATATATATATATATATATATATATATATATATATATATATATATATATATATATATATATATACTGTAAATCTTACATTCATTTCTCTTATTAATATTACAACAAAAAAACAATCTGGAATTGCTCAGAATTTTAAAATTTAAAGGCAGATCATAAGTGGGATAAATAAATTTATTTCATCCTCTAGCACCATTTTTTTTTTCTAATTATTTCTTACAAACAGTGGCTGTATATCGATTGGATTTTATGTAAACACAACAAATGTCCAATATTTCTACAATGCTAAACTGTCATCTCATTTTGCTAATTATCGGAAACCACATATTGATTGGTGAAAAACAACCGCTGTAAGTTATGCACTGGGAGGCAATTATAGGTTGTCTTTGGTGCACCAACAAACATCGTTTCAAGTGGGCTAAAACTCCTCCAAAAAGTTCAAGGACAAGGGCAAGAAATACAGCAACACACAAACCAATTTCACCACAAATTTATTTATATATCCATTTTGTTTACAGATGAAATTTTAGACATTATTCTGGAGCACACAAATTCCAAAATAACAGAGCTGAGTGTGCAATATGGAAACACGGCTTTCTTCACTGATCATGTTGATAAAACTGAACTCAAAGCCTTTCTTGGCTTAGTTTACCTTAGTGGTGTATCTTCAAATCAGCTCATGAAGATTCTGAAGGTTTATGGGTCACAGATGGTACAGGGAGAGACATTTTTAGACTTACAATGTCTGAAACGATTTGTTTCTATTGACCGCTACAAGATTTGACGATGTGAATACAAGGCAGCATAGAATATCTAATGGAGACAATTTGGCAACAATATCAGAAATTTTCCAAAATATGTTTGATAATTGCAAAAATAACTATAGCTTCTGTATGTATGCAACTGTCGACGAGATGCTTGTTGGGTTCAGAGGTAGATGTTGTTTTCGTGTTATATAAAAAGTAAACTAGAACGTTACGGAATAAAAATATTTTGCCTTGAGAACCCATTATTGTTGAACGTCTTCGTCTACACTGGCGCCCAAAATAATGTCCAAAATCCCAGAAAGCTCTCTATACCTACCGTGACAGTACTCAATTTGGTGTCTCCTATAGTAAACACAAATCGAAATTTGACAGGTGATAGATGGTTCGCCTCACTGGAAATTTTTGAGCAGCTGATGAAAAATGCTATAACCTATGTAGGAACCATAAAAGAAAACAAAAGAGAAGTTTCTCCTCAGTTTTTGCCAAATAAAACTAGAGAAGTACTTTAGTCTTTATTTAGATACACAAGAGATAATACTATTGTGCCATTTGTCGCAAAGAAGAACAAATCTGTGATTCTTGTATCCTCTCTTCAGCATGACGGTGCGGTCATTGAAAATACCCAGAAGCCCGAAATCATTCACTTCTACAATTGTACGAAGGGTGGAATGGCCTAATTAGACCAAAAATGTGCCGTCTATTCAACTAATCGCAGAACTCGACGTTGGTCATTGGCAATTTTTTATGCCCTGATCAGCATAGCTGGAGTCAACAGTCATGTTCTGCTCTCTTTGCCGTTATAAATTTAAGAAGCTTGCGCTTTCACTGAATGAAGGTCATATGAGACGTCATTATCACAATCAGCTTGTCTCACGAGAAATTCGTGAGAAGATAAAAAAATTATTTCAAATCCCAGAACCACCCCTGGATTAAGATGGACTACCACCATATACATATAAAAATTGAAACTGACGCCGGATATTGGGTTTTAGGGGTCCTAGTTCGCGCTCATTTAAGACAATTTTTGTCAAAATTTCAGTCTCACCATCGATACCTCTCTGTTAGTGAATTTTTTGTAATAAAAATTCACCGACAAAGAAAAATTACTGTAGGGAATGTGTCAAAATAAACTGAATTCAGTTCGGTGAATTAGATGACTGTCAGTTTCTTCAAAGTATTTTGATTATTTTTTTATGAGAAGAAGTTAGTTTTTAGTTTATATTTTGCATTACATGTATGCTGTTCAAGTTGGAAATTTGTGGCAAACAAAAAAAATGGAGCTGTATTTCACAAGGTCAAGTTTTTCAATAATTCGTCAAACAATGAAAACAATAAAATTTTATTTCAAAAATGAAAGTTTTTCTTTGGAATGACGAAGAATAAGTAACTTTGACACGAAAAAATTAGTCGCTCACCCTGAAATTAAGACTGGGTCAAAAACGACCATACATACCAGTTATAACCTGAATTTCACCATACCAGTTGGGGGTGTAATTTAAGTATCCTCTAACCCCAATATAAATTGACACCATATATATATATATATATATATATATATATATATATATATATATATATATATATATATATATATATATATATATATATATATATATATAATATTCTTATCAAAAGTTGCAGTAGTAACCACAAAAAGATTTGTCACTTTTCATAATGTAAAAACAATGTTTTGTAACAGATGGTATTAGACTTTTTTGGATGGGTGTATTTTTGTACTCCAATATAATTGAGATACAATGTGCCATTAATATATGTATTACTATTTAATGTGTGTATTAAAAAACAATTTATATATATATATATATATATATATATATATATATATATATATATATATATATATATATATATATATATATATATATATATATATATATATATATATAGTTCAATCAAATAGGGTGAAAAAACAGGCTGAATCTCGAAATCAAAGATAATAAGCTGAAAATTTGCATAGACCTTCCTTTTGACATTCTCAACACCTCCTGAAAAGTTTCATATCATCTCGTCGTTTTTTATAAATACATCGTTTTCTATGCGTCAAATCGTTTTTAAAGTTAACTTTTTGTTGACCGCCAACCGTTTTTGAGATATCGTGTGGTGAGGGGGAGTCCGTATCCGTATATAGGTCAATGCAATGTTGAATACACCGTCATGTGCTTTGTACAGCTTAAAAATAACAGTGAGATGCTGAAATCAAATATTATTAAATCACATTATTATGAATTTTTTATTTATTGTAAGCAGAAATTGTTTTTTGTTTGTATAATGAATTACAAAATGATAGATTTATATGTAAATTTAGTAAATGTTACTCTTCTTCGTCCTCGTTTTTATCTTCTGGTTGTTCAAATGCAAGTTCCAGATCGTAATCGCCATCTTTGTTGTCCGTTATTTTTGGCTTCATGGCCTCAAGGATTTTGGGTACAAATTTACTCTCTTCATCTAAATCATTCCGAAATGATGAAGCATCGAGAAATGCTTGCTCATTACAATGCACCCAAACTGAGGAGCCTTGCAATCCTACTGTTCTACATTCGCTGCTCGCATCACAGCCTCTCTTATAATTACAGAAGATGATACTCAATAGGTCTTCAGGTGCTGGTTGAAATAATGTAGTCAGCGGCTCCAGGGGCTTGTGATGTAAAACTAATTTCCATTCTTCAGGTTCTAAATTTTCTCCTAACAAAGTTTGAACGTGGTAGTATACTCGATAAATGTGTTATTGTCGAACTGCAGCGTTTGTTGTGGTATATAGATGATAACTGAACCGGTTCATTGCATGTCATTGATTTGATAAATAATTTATACCTAAAGTCATCCATGTTGTTTTCTGGTTTTGAAGCATTATAGATTGCTTAAAGAATTCTAATTCTGTTTTCAAATAATGAGTTTGGAGTGCAGTTTTCTTCTTCAAACAGTCGAGCACAAATTGGTACAAATCGTAATGTTTTTCACACATTAAAAAAATAGTTTAGCCTTTCTAAGTAGCATAGAAGTTGTGTCATATCCCGTCATGGCGTGCAAAAATAAAATGTGTTCTCTACAATGGGGATATGTATCTAAGCTTTTTGAAGAGTATATCCGTGTCTGCACACTTTCCTTACCAATTTCCTTTAAAAATTCTTCTTTCTATAATCTATAAATATCTATTAGTGACACGATTTTGTTCATCCTATTAAAAGAACTAGAATATCTATATCTGCTCAAACGATGACAGCAGTTTTTGCTGCCCAGATTCGGCAACGGCCGTTTCGACGATCAGAACATCAGCACCGTTTCTTGGTTTGTAGCGATATTAATATTGCCGTACGACGCATATGACGGTGTATTTGACATTGCATTGACCTATGTACAATAATGGACTCCGGACTCCCACTTTCCGCGTGATATCTCGGAAACGGTAAAAAAAGCGTTAACACATAAGTTGTAGAGAATTTCAAGCTCTGCAATATTTATAATAACTTCAAAAACAGTTTGACGCGTAGGAAACGAGATATTTGTAAAAAACTGATTTTGGCGACCTTTGACCTTAGGTTTGTTTGTGAGTTGGCCATACCGGTCCCTCCACCGCGACCATAAAGTCTATTGTGGCTTATGCCTAATAGTCTATATTTCGCCCAACAAAGCCAGCCTCCTGCAGAGGTCGATAATCTTCGTGGGCGAAAGCTTATCCAGATCCCCCGGAGCAAGCTCTATCTTGCCAAAGAGCAGGTATCTAGTCCTGTCCGCTGCCGGACAGGAACACAGTACGTGCTCTGCTGTCTTGTCACTCTCCATACACAACCGGCACTCAGTCTCCTGGCCGACTCCAATATGGTGCATGTGGTGACGCAGGCGGCAGTGTCCTGTATACAAGCCGACTAGAGTACTCAGTTGTTGTCTGTTTAACTCTAAAAGTTTTTTAGCGGTCTTAAGTGACCTGGTATCCAGACCAGCGACACCTCATTACATCTGCCCAGTCCATTAAGGGCAGATTTACAACTCCATACTGTTTTTGAATTACACCGGTAGGAACCAAGAGCCTTTATTGCAGCTTGGCTATCTGCAATTATCTTTATCGATTTGTGTGTGCACTGGTTTTTTATACTTTCCCTTGCACACATCTCGATGGCATACACTTCTGCCTGGTGTATGGTTGCGTACTTGCCGAGGCTAGCTGATAGTCCAGCATCGGTGCTGCCCCCATATGCGCCGGCTCCTACTCCCATATTGGTTTTGGAGCCGTCAGAGTACCAGCAGAGATCGGCTCTCAATAGGGTCGTTTGATTTCGTTCCAGTCCTCCCTTTCCGGGAGGACGGTCTTGAAAGACAGATCTCTACTGATCTTTGTAGGCATCAAGTCTGAGACCAATCCCAGAATCCTGTGACACCTTTGACCTTACATATCTCAAGACGCCTACAAGGTCAGTGCAAATTTTCAGCTTATTATCTTTCATTCCGACGTTGGATGCTTATTTGACTGTACTAAAACCCTGGTAAAATGTAATGACAACACCTAAAAGTAGTATCATTAAAAGCAGTGTAAACATTTATTGAGGAATTTTTGCCATTAAAAATGTAAGTTAGAACATTATAATTTTTTATGTTGAAAATGCAGCTAGGCTAACACATTCGATATAATTGTGTGTATGTATGTATATATATATATATATATATATATATATATATATATATATATATATATATATATATATATATATATATTGGGAGACAGTAGGTCCCATGCTAATAAAACGGTCAAGGTTTCACCTAAATGTGGATTCATTAATTTAAACTAATATTAAAAAAATATGTTTAAGAGTTCTTATATATAAATTTAAGTCATTACCAATAAATAAATCTGAATATTGTCGATATAAACTAAGGTGTAGGTTAAAACAAACAGTATTAAAATTTCTTGCTTCTGTTGATTTTTTTTACTTATGTTTGATGAATGTGTAAATTTGATTTAATAACAAAATTTTGGGGATATGATTTATTGGATTGATATCCAATTCTTGTTTCTGTTGCTTATTTATCATTTTTATTTTACTTACATTTGATTAATTGATGTAAGTTTGATTAAAAAAAAATTGGGTGTGCTGAATGAGTATCCAATTGTTGTTATTCCTGTTGATTATTGATCATCTTTATTTTATTTATATTTGATAAATGGATATACCTTTCACTTAAATTTTTCTTTTTTTCTTATCTGGGGCTGTAGTTTAAAAGTGGTGCAATTAAAGCCTGATATAGCTAACATTACAAAATACATGACTTTATGAATATTTATTGTACTAGTCTTGCCCAGATTAATGTTTTATTCCTTTGCTGCTGAATTTTTGTATTTTTCCTTACAAAAAATATTTGTATTATCCGTAAATTGTTTATCGCAGGAAAAAAATAGTATAAAAAAGTATGCTGCCTTTCTTCAAATATAATAAAAAACTACTACATTGCATATATGCAACATTGAACTTGAGAGCTTCTAGCGGAAGTGGTATAAAGAAAGGTAAAGAGGTTCAGTGCAGCATAAATGTGTGTAAAATTATATAGCTGTAATTATTTTGATTCGAGTTCGATTTTCGATGCCAACATAGCTGTGAAAGTGTCGAAAATAAGTAGTTAAGTAACGTTTTATAATTGGATATATCTATAACTTTCAAAGTCAGTAATTGGCATAATTGCATCTATGTGATGTGAATGTGTAAAACCTAGTGAACAGTGAAGTTTTCCATATGTTGAGGCAAGAAACAGACCTTCAATAAGGTATATTATTGCATGCCAATTATCTCTTATCATCCAAGATAAATGGTGTCTTTCATTTGCACCAATACTTTTTGTATATTGAATGGCAACTCATTTGATAAGAATGACAATGGATGATAATACACAAAAACCAACGTAGTCAACTGAGCTGGAAGCCTCTGGATGCAGGAGCTTTCAGGATTAATCTTATTCAACCAATGTCTAACATAAATACTAATAATTTAAATGTAGATGAAACCAAAGCCAAAATTTCTACTCAAAAAGTCGCGAAAACATTACCGACAGTTTCATACCCCAAAAAGGACCAGGCTATAATTCTGAATATTAAAAAAAACAGTTAAATGTTCTGTTGAGGCATAATGTCGTTTTACATTTTTGACAGCTTGTAAATGAAAAGCCCTTAGAGCTAGGTGTTTTACATCTGTTTCTTTTATCTTGGAAAATGGCTTCGTTCCTTACTGAATTGAGAGGTAAGGGGGTAACTGATTTCTCTTTTCTTTGCTGATAATTCCTTATCTAAGAGCGACGTCTTACCATGTTTATCTGCATGTGACTAAACTCTGTCCAGGCATTCTGCAACTGCACTTCTACAATCACAGAGTTAAAAGTTTGCTTGCGTGTTTTGTTTCAAAACATTTCTATACAGTGTCCAGGCGTTGACCATTGCAATATTAATAAGATAGTAAAATATTGTATAATGCCACTTTTGTAAAGCTTATTCTTATTTTATATCTTCTAGTCAAACTATATAGTTTAACTAGCGTAGATTTGACATATGTGAAATCTACGCTGCACATAAATGCGGTTGTATTTGTACAACTTTTGGGCACTGAATAAATTGTTTCCTTTTTCTTTCTATCATACCTTCTTACACTTTCTTTTCGGAAGTTCTCCCGAAAGGAGGATAGTAAAGTTACTGGCATGGTGTCCTTTCAAAGAACACAGGATATTGTTTATCTCCAGTGTCATATTTACATGAGGTGTCTCTGTATACTCTTCACATATTCCGGAAATTGGCAATTCTGCTTCTGTGAGTAGTCCCTACTCTGTGAATCCTTTTGTTTTTAAGAAAAGTAATAATGCTAGGAGAGGAATAATAGTGATCAGAATAAATGATTATGTTGTACCTACATGATCTAATATATTCCTTAGTAATCTTATGACAATTTTTCCACTAGCACCAATATTTGGCTCTCCAGAAAGTTTTTGGATCATTGTTTTCCAGTCCAGTAAAAGTTTCAGTAAATGTGCACTTTAAGGACCCCAGCTGCACATCTCTACACTACACTATGGTTTTCCTTCCCTTACCATTTCATGTAGGTAAATTGTTGGTTAGGGGAAGAGACAATCGGTGGGGGGAAGGGTTTAGAGCTGGGCAGTTGAATTTAAATTAACTGGTGCTTGAAGTACACATTTACCAAAATTCAAAATTAGTTGTGAAGCCTGACCTCCACTTATGAGCACCCCCTCTTGTGTGATTTTGGTGGAATACATTGATGCCTAATGTTTCGAGTTTTTGTGGCTCATACTGTAAGACATTTTTCAAGCAGCACTTTACAAAAAAAAAGTAATCTTAGGCTTCATATCGTAGGTGTAACCTTATATACTCTGTTATAATGATTATCTTTTGTGCCGAAGGTTTTCTTGTTGAAATGTAGAAACTGTTTAAATTTTACAAACTCTCAGAAGAATATAGTCTCAATAATTTTCTAGTGTCCTAACTGTTCTTGACCAGTAGTGCCCAGTACTGGGCATTAGACATGTGAATCACTGACATCTATATACATATATATCATATCTGCAACATAAAATATAAAGTGGGAATACATTATTTTTGCATAGACTTTTATCAAACCTATTAGTAAATAACATGTTACATACTGTTATTTAAATATGCATCAAACACACACACACACACACAGCTTTATTACAATTTATTAACTTAATTAATAATCTTTGGCACACTGCACCATTAGAGCCTACTTCATATTGGGTGGTGTTGGTAACATAGATAATAACATAACTATGCGATTTTTAGCCGTAAGAACACTTCAATAAGTATCAAGAAAACATGTAGCACAATGACAACAGTGATTAAAAATAGGTGTCCTACAAATAATTGTGTTTTATAGGAGTATGCAAAAATTTAGAAGATCTGCTAAACTACGTGATAAAAGGTTAAGAGTTGCTAGATAATTGTAGGGTGGATCTCGATAACACAAAAAGTATCCATAAATATCACTTAAAATGCATTATTTTTACTTTAAACCACCATCGCATCCTACCCCCGATTAGTGGAAAATAAAACATTGCATTTTTTATGTATAAGACTCGTGTACTTTTAAGTAGATGTATTTAAACAACACCTATGTGAATATCCTTTGTTATAATTAACATGAAAATCTTACTCAGGAATTCCTTCAATTGATATACTCCAAAATTAATAATACAAAAATTGTAGAGAGTAATTAGCATTTTCAAGATTATAAGAGCAAATTTCACATAATATGTATTTTGCTCTGTTGGGGTTCGTGTTATAATCTTGACAAAAAGTTAAATATAAAAGTATTAAAGGTTAGTCTTATGTGGAAATAAATTTCTGTGACAACTGTAATTTTTAATGACGATTAGACGTGATAAAATGACAACTCAGGAACTGTCCCTAGCTGAACAATAACTACATGTCTTTTCATATATAAGTGACAAAAAAACTTTGTCAAACAGGTGCTAGTTGTAGATAAATTGTTATCTTATTATTATTACTAAACAACACGTATGTAACAAGTTTACTAATTAATCGCATGCGAGTTAACAAAGCTTGTCCTTGGGGGTTGACCGTCAGTTGGGGAACCCCCTACTTTATAGGCTACAAGTTTACATGTGTTGCCGGTAAGAGATCTGTCTTGTACATTTGGAAGTGCGTGTTTTAGTGGTGCTAGCAGGTGGTAACTGTTTTTACTAATAGTAATTTAAAACATAGTTGTCGGCAATGTTATATTAGAAAATTTGAATGTAGGTTTTCTTCCTGTCAAACCGGGAACGTGTATTTTATGACTTGAGTAGTCAATATCAAGATCTTATTCATTATGAATATTAAAAGTGTAAGCAATTTTCTTAAACTTAACCTAAATTTTGTTGTGGTATCTTGTCATAGTTTTGACATAAATAATAAAATGGCTAACTTGTCAACTCAGGAACGATCCTATGATTTCGTGCTCTCGAATTGACTTTCATGGTTTCAGAAATTACACTTATTTAGTGGTATGTATTTTAATTAGACATACAGTGCACGTCTAACATTGAATAAATGTCTTTTAACAAAGCAGAATGATTTGTTTGTCTATCGAACTTGCATGTGATTATGACCGAATAAACTCGTATCTGGATATAAACATAGACGCAAATTTAGCTGCGCTAAAAGAGAAACCCAATAAAGATAAAGAGGAGGAATATAAAGAAGATACAACAATAACACCGCCAAAATTAATATTAAAAGTGGCTCACAAAAGGCGAAAACACAGCGTCGTGCATCAGAAAATTCGAGATCTCAGGAATGCTCGGAAGTGGAATTATCTTGAAAATACGACTACTGAAATACGAGAGCTCAATCGCTTGTTGGATAGAGAGTATTATAGAAGAGAGAGGAAGGTCCCGTAAAGCATATGTCAAAAACCGAAAAAAGAACATAAGAGAATTAGGGAGAAATGGAGAAAATATACTCCAATGCACCGACTGAGGCAACAACTACAAAAATAATGCCTAACTCCACCTGATTACGAAAATAATGATGTCAATATTGACAGAATAACAAAAGAAAGTCAGAAAAGATAGGGCAAAATCTACTGGACTATTGAAAAATAAAAAATATATAATGTTGGAGTTAAAAAATGTATCTAAATATAAAAAACGAACAGCTAGACGTAATCACAGAAATGCTGTCAAATTGTTAGGATGTTCTTCTTCAAATGCGAAAGATAATAAAATGCTTGCCATAGAAAGAGTTGGTCTCGTAGTAAGAGGAAGACTACTTTTCTCAGAAGTACGAGGAAAGACTTTTATAAAAAAACTCTGGACGCAGCAAGTGCATTATGGTAGTGAATTTTCATAAACATGTTTTTATTGCAAATATGTGTGTTTTTTTTAAGAAAGCAGGCATCAATTTTGGTTAGCAGTATAACCTATATAGTAAAAACAATGTGCCATGTTTCATAAAAATAACTTTAGTGTGTGAAAATGTACAAAAATTTCCAAAAGTAAAGTAAAAGTGTTCCCGGAAAAACTCGTTTCTTGGTCAACCTTATAGGTTAATAGCAAATTGGGCTATTCAAATATGAAGCATTTGATCAAAATTCGCTACCATAACACACTTGCTGCATCCAGAATTTATTTTCTTACAAACATGCATTATATTTTGATGGAAAATGCAATAACATAGGGCGTGTTTGATTAAAAAAAATTTTTATCACCAACGACACCCTGTGATTGTAGAAACATTTTTTAAGATGTAGCTCAAGACAACCTATAATTAATATATACAAATTTTTTTCATATCTTGTATAATAACGGATATATTGAGCTTTATTGATTTTTTTACGAAAATTCGACAAAAATGATATACCATTAAACAATAAACTCTATAGCTAAGACTACTGCCAAGCATCAGAGAAAGGGTCTATTTGAAATGAATTTTCTGGAAACATTTTAGTGAAATGAAGGACAATGACGGTTGAAACTAAGACTTCAGGGTTTGTAAAACATCCTTCTTGAGACATTTGATTTCCATAGCCCGTATTAGATTCAAGTTATTTGCCTAAATATTGCCGATGTTAACGTTTTAAATCGCAACTTTGGCGTTTTGAGGAAAACCCCAATTTATTTTTCTTTAAATGCCTATAACTTTTTTGTCTTTTGACCTACATATCTAAATTTTGGTAGGTAGCACACCTTTAACGATATAAACCCGCGTACCAAATTTGGTTGCTCTTACTTTGTTAATTCCGAAGATATAAATTTTTTTCGAAAGAAAACACAAAAATTTTCGGAAAAACCTTGGCAGATTTTTCTGGCTAACGAACTTATCCAAGCGATTTGCAAAAGGAATTTAATAAAAATCGGCCCATTATTTTTTGAGTTATCGGTGTGATACACACACACACACACACACACACACACACACACACACACACACACACACATACATGTGCTCGTATGTTTGCAGGGACACACGAAAACACACCAACTTGAGGGATCTTAATGTTTGAGATGAGTCGTGGATGTAGATGTATCTCCAGATGTGGATAATTCGCGCCAAAATACTATACACACGCTCGTTTAGAAAATATTTACAAATAAAGTGAGGTCCCGCAATTATGTTTAATGCACACGTTGTGTGAAGACCCCTTAAATATGGATTATGTTTGAAGTGTGTATAAGACCCCATAAAGCATACTGTTTTTTTTTCTACAAACATAACTGTGTTTCTAAATTACACATGGCAACAAAAAAAACAGTTTAAAAAAACTGTCTGGCTTGTGTGCGTGTAAGGACCGACAAATATAAGGGGAAGGGTTTGTTTATTAAATGCTGTGTGGAGGCATTGTATAGTTGATCACATTGACCTTGTGCAGTTATTCTGAAATATATTATAACATATATCTTTTAGTGAATTTTCCTACACTTTTGAATTTTAAAACAATTCGCGAACTAGTACCTCTAGAACCCATGTATGTGGTCAGTTACTATCTTGATAATTTTATATATATATATATATATATATATATATATATATATATATATATATATATATATATATATATATATATATATATATATATATATATATATATATATATATGTATATATATATATATATATATATATATATATATATATATATATATATATATATATATTTCTGTGTGTGTGTATCACCCCGGTAACTCAAAAAATAATGGGCCACCAAATTGGGTATGTGGCTATAGGTTATAAAAAGTCTGGACGCAGCGAGTGCGTTATGGAAGTTAATTTCCATAAAGAGTTTTTAATTCAAGCAGGCATCAATTTAGTTACCGGTATAACCTATATAGTAAAAACAATTTACCATATTTTACTAAAATACCGTATTGTTCGAAAATGTACAAAAATTTTCAGCAAATAACTTTAACTTTAACTTTAACTTTAAATACTTCTGAGAAAACTGGTTTCCTAGCATTTAATGAAAACACGCTACCAAAACACACTTACTGCGTGTCGATTTTTTTTACGAACATGCATCATATTTCTATTAAAAATGCAACAGTATAAGGAATGTTCGAAAAAAAATTTGCAGTTATCACCAACGAATTATGGGCCACGCTGTGATTTTCAAAATAATTTTATAAGATACAGCTCAAGACGTTATAATTAACGTATACAATTTTTCTCGTATCTTGCATAATAACAATTATATTGAGCTTTACCGTAGAAATGCGTCACCCTGTATATATGTAAACAGATAAAAACTGAAAGTAAACCCGGAATATTTTAGTAAAATAAAGGTCGATGAAGGCTAAAGTTGAAACTTAAGAGCACTCTTCTTGCAACATTTTTTATACGTAACCGGTATTTATTTCATGTTCTTGCCTAAATGTTGCCAAATCGCGACCTAGGCGTTTTGAGGAAAACCCCATTTTTTTTTTCTTCAAATGCCTATAACTTTTTTGACTTTTAACTTACAGATGAAAATTTTGGTACGTCGTTCACTTTTTATAATACAGACATACGTACCATATTTGGTTGGCCCTACTTTCTTATTCCCAAAAGAAATCACAATCCATTCCGGGAAAACCGGGCCGCATTTCCTGGCTAAGCAACTTATCCATGCCACTTGCAAAAGGAAAATGCTTACAAAATTTGATCAAAATCGTCCCATTATTTTTTGAGTTTATATATATATATATATATATATATATATATATATATATATATATATATATATATATATATATATATATATATATATATATATATAATCGAAACAGACCCCAGATATGTGTTCTAGGCGCCTAGTTTTCGCTCATTTGAAGCAATATGTTAATTTGAAGTATAATTGCATATTAGAAAATGCTTATAACTATCGACATATAATTATTTGCGTTTATACTAGTTTTTAGTGAATTCAGTTAAACACACGATATTTCATCAGTATACATACCTATATTATAGTTTATCTTTTTTCGATTTACGTCGGATTATTTCTGCGACTGTGGTAAATCACCGACGCCAGGGGACAGTTTATCTGCAGTGTCCTGGAACTTTGGCCGAAGTCTTCTTTCCGTAAGGAGGGTAGGGATCTTTAACGTGTCGGATATCAGATGGTACATCGGATTGACGGCTCTACGTCGCTTCGGAAGGGAGGAATGTACAGGCATCAAATTTCAAACACAATGCCACAACCTCGGTTAATCTTAATTTACAGTATGTACGGAGAAATAGAAATGTTTACCTACTGGACCACCAAGGATGCTTATATTATATTATGTAGTTGAAACTGGTAAACTAGTAAAAACTTTTTTTCTTTTTAGTAAATTTTATAATTTGGGAAAGAAAAAGTGTAACATTTTTTAAGTAAATAGTTTTGTTAATGACCGCAAAGGGAAATTTTAAAATCCTAATAAATATACAAGGTGATTCAAATTCGAGCCTCACCAGGGGGATGTCGCGTATTATGAAAGATCGACGATAGGTTTAGATGCTGCAAAGTTGCAACATTTCGTGCCCTTTAATATCTCGCAGTGAAAGCCAAGTTTTGCAACTGTCGTTAAAAAAATTGTCAAAAAACTGAAAAAATGCAATTTTCAATTTTCGCCTCTCATTTATTTAAACTTGTATAAAGAAACGAAAAACCCATTCTCAAGTCATTTCAATATATATATATATATATATATATATATATATATATATATATATATATATATATATATATATATATATAGGGTGTATATAGAGTAGAAATACTTGTTAGTGTTTAAAGTTTACGCCAGTAAATCAGCTAAACGTACAGGGATTAAATTGGTCGAGTTCACTAGGCGCCAACAGTTGAATAGGTGTGTAAACGTATGCGTTCATCAGCCCCGCTGAGCTTTTGTTGGAACTTAACTGTTGTCAATTTGTCAAAACGGAATGACAGACACAAGTTACACAATAGTGCTTGGAGTCAACCGTACGTTCATCAGTCTCTAACTGCTGAAATGTCTCGATAGTCAGCAGATGGGCAATTAACTCAGATCTTGGCGCCTGGTAAACTCTATGTTTAGAAAATTTATATAAGTTCAAACCTGTAAGAATAAAGAAAGTATAAAAATTCACTGTACAAATAAGCGCAAATACTTTGTTACGGTGATGTCACATATTTAGATAACACATGAAGAGTTTTAAAATCAAGATAGGTACCGAGACGAAATAAAACGTCACTAAACAAAAACTTAACAAAAATGTAGGTTCTATTCATCATGAGCACCATTTTAGATAAAATATGTTCTAATAGGCCTTTCGATTTATGTAATTTTGATTACAAAATTCCATTCTTTGCAATATAGATAAAGATTAGAGCACGTCACTAGCTATGTTTTGATTTAAATACAACTTAAGCGAATAATAAATAAACTTATTTCTCTACAAAATAATTAAATAATTCTGTAGATATGTGACAGTGTTAAATAAATTTTAAGATAACTAACCTGTTGCATATCAGCTCTTTTTGTAAAACTTTGGCCCTTTTTAGCTGGTCGAAAAGCATCACAAACACTGTTTAGTCACCCACTAACACTAATAAAGTCGTAAAGAATAATTTGCACTTGTATATTTAAATTCCCAAACAACACACTACTCTATACGTAGAAGATACAGAGTATCCCAGGACGAACTCCCGCGATCTATTTCTCGGAAAATAGCCTCTGGAAAATTTTGAAAATTAGGCAGTTTACTGAAGTCGATGGGGGCAACTCGGCTAAAGTATTCTTAAGATTGTGGCACTTCCGATTATGCACGGTGTTGATGTTAACTTGCTTATTTTAAATAGGATAATCTATATATTGTTACATTTTTAACTTCTCCGTGAAATTTTAGACACATTCTATGTATAATGTCCTATACCGGAGTCCAACCGTTTTTGACATATCTCAAATTTTATGTCAAGAATGACGTTTGCAGGCCTAAACATAACTATCAGTTTATCTTATATGTATGCCTTTATCATTTAATATAGGTTGGTTTCCTTGTAGAAGCTGATTTACTTTGTTATTTTGATAATAAATCAATACAAGAAAATCAAAAACTCATATTGAAAATTGAATTGAAAAAATCGTTGAAACTCTTATTTCTCAAATAGAAATCCCCTGTTTTTATCATACTATCTTATTTGGCATTAAAAAGAGGGTAACTTTGTATATGGCTGGCTATGCCAAAAATTTGTGGTTTTAGAAATATTGGCAATTTAACATTTTATTATTGTAAAAATGTTATACGGCTTTCAAGTTTTGTTGTTAGTTGGCCATGAGGGCTCAAAATAAAACTTTAGAGCACTACAGACACATCACTATTGGTTGTCATTTGACAAATACTTATTGCTAATAATCATGGCGGTGCGATTAAATTATACGCACTAGGATTATTTTTAAGGTGTAAATATTTAGGCGGAATGCAACAAAGTTCGATCAAGAACAGAAACCGAATAGTGTTAAACGAATAATGGAAAATTACAAAACTTTTGACATCGCCAAGACAAAAATCTATAGAAGAAAACCAATTTATCCTACTAAAAGAAAACAATACCTACACAGGGTAACAACTTATTTTAATAAATGTTCAAAATTTCCATTTTTAACTTCCAAACATTTTTTTCCTCTTCGAGTTAGTTCTTCATGGAAGGCCGCTCTAATTGAATTTGGAGATAAGCTTTCGAACGCGCCATTCACCCTTGCCATACAGTCCCCCATCGTTTTCACTGGATTGAAAAAACGATGTTTATTATCGTTCCCCAGGTAAAGTAATCCAACACAGTCAAATAAGGAGAACGAGAAGGCCAGAGAAAAGGCCAGTAGTTGGCAATCTACTTGTCATCAAATGTTCTTAGTAAACGAAACCGTTCTGTGGGGTTGGGCGTCATCACGTTGTTAAAAAATTTGCTTGTGTTCCGCTAGAGGTAAATTGCTCAAATATTGATGATTCATTTCTTCCAGAATATTTAAATATGTATATCTTAAAAAAGTTAATACATAATTTAGAATGGGGAAATAATTTGCAATGTATGGTTAATGACTTACCATTCAAGTTTTCTTAATAAATTATATTATATTATATTCTATCAGTTTTTACAGCACAAAAGACTAGCTAGCTATTTTGAAAATTCCGGGTTCTTACTGCATGACGATTTGAATTACTCCAAAAATAAGAATTTTGTGTGTAAAAAAGAACATTTTTCATAGATTTCGCTTCATCAGTCCTAATTATGCTGTCAAAAAAATCGAGAGTCGTCTTGTCTCATCGTTCAAATGAATTTACAAAACTCTTTTCTGCGTATCCATTTCTCTCAGATGTTGAACCAAAGATATTGAATAAGGGTGGAAGTTGTGCTTTAACGGAATTCTGTGTATCAAGCTCTTCGAAAGTCCTCTCTGCAGAGCTACTTGTCTTAAGGATGGTATTTCTTTTATGAATTTTTGCCTTCACGGTGCCAAAAGTTTTGTAAGTTTCTATTATTCGCCGAACACTCCTCCGCGACGGCTTTTGTTTATCTCGATATCAGCAAATATTTGGCACGTTCTTGATAAAACGTGGTTACATTCACCATAATAATAAATAAATTTTAATAATCTTTGTGACTGTAATTCAGTCGCCCCGGCATAATTTTTATAAATAATTGTCAAATGACAACAAATATTGAGGTTTTTGTAGTTGTCGATAGTTTTTTTTTTGAGAGGCGTCGCCGTCATGATTATATAACGGGGTCAATTTGAATTTATATATATATATATATATATATATATATATATATATATATATATATATATATATATATATATTATTATGATTATTATTATTATTGCGTTTATTGAATTAAATTATACAATATGCAATACACAATAAGTCTATGACATGTGCTGTGTTTTTACAAAATTTAACCGGTTCATCCAAAAAATCATTGGCAATTGTGGACCAAGTTCACTATACTTCAAATTTTGACATTCTAAATGGAAAATATTTCTTACTTTAACTTCCTCCTCTCAATTGTTCTATTGTTACCTCCATTTACAAAAGTTCTTGACATCGTTATACTTATTTTTCAACCACGGGTCAACCTTAATAGCCCATATTTTTTTCAAAAATAATAAACTATTCTATGCCGAATGACATCGCTTTGACAGTAATATATGTATATATCATACCGATAACTCAAAAAGTAATGGGCTGATTTTGATCAAATTTGGTAAGTACCTTCCTTTTGCAAGTGGCTTGGATAAGTTCGGTACCCAAGAAAATCGGCCCAGGTTTTGCTGGAAAAATTTGTGTTTTCTTTCTAAAAAAAAATAATATCTCCGGAAATAACAGAGTAAGGGCAACGAAATTCGGTACGCGTGTTTGTAATATAAAGAGTGAACCATGTACCATAATTTGCATTTCTAAATTTAAAGAGATAAAAGTTATGGGCAGTTAAAAAAAATTTGGAGTTTTCCTCAAAACATGTGTTCTGCGAACCCTTAAGTCATTGCCCTTCATTTTACTAAAATATTTACAGAAAATTCATTTCAAATAGACCCTCTCTCTGATGCTTTGGCCGTCGGTTTAGTTAAGTTGATGCTTTCGCTGTACGTTTAGTTAAGTTTATGGTTTAACGGTCTATAATTTTTGGCTAATTTTTGTAGAACAAATTCGCTAATGCATTTTTGCATTTTTTATCGAAATATAATGCATAGAACCGAAGTTGGAAGAGAGTGCAAGCATAGATGTCATATGGGGAGAAATGGAGAAAGCCTTGATAAGGGTCGCAGAAGGTGAACTAGGTCATAAGCGGAAAACACAGAAACACAGTTGGATGACAGCAGAAATCATGGCGCTTTTCGAAGAAAGGAGAAGATGCATAAGTCAAGGATATCCAGAGAGCTATAAACACATCCAAAGACTTATTAGGTGGAAAATAAGAGCGGCAAAGAATGACTGGTTAAAGAAGCAATGCGAGGTGATAGAACAACTACAAGAGCTGCACGATGAATTTAACATACACAGAAGATAAAAGAGGTGTCCGGAGTTTACCGGAAGAGATACTTTTCTAATGTAGAAAACGAACATGGGGAAATTGCACAAGACGATCGGCAGCGAAAAGTTATTTGGGAGGAATATATTAACAACCTTTTCGACGATAATATACCTGACATAGAGGTTGCGGAGGACGTAGACCTGTCTGGACCCCCTATCACCAAAGAAGAAATTGTAAGAACAATAAATACGTCAAAGGCCAGAAAGGCAGTTGGCCCGAACTGCATACCTGTCAAACTACTAAAAATACTAGACTACAGGGGAATTTCCGTACTGCATAGAATATTTAACAAGATATATAACATGGGGGAGTTCCCTGCCAAGTGGATTACATCACATTTTATCCCCCCGCCAAAAAAGAGTAACGCAACGAAGTGCGAGGACCATAGGCTGATCAGTCTGGTAAGCCACACGTTAAATATATTCCTCAAGATTATTTACTACACAATTTCCATAAAATGCGAAAGAGAGGTAGGGTCCACACAATTTGGATTTAGAAGGGGACTAGGTACGTGAGAGGCTAAGAATTAGTAAAATGTTACGTGTGGTCAGTGTTACTATATGGTGTGGAGGGCTGGACGCTGAAGGTGAATACCATGAATAGACTTGAAACCTTTGGAATGTGGACATACAGACGTATACTAAAAGTCTCATGGACGGCCAGAAAAACAATTAAAGAGATCCTAAGAACGGTTAAAAGAGAACGTGAACTGGTGAACACCATCAAGCGCAGAAAAACAGCATATCTGGGTCACGTAATACGGAATGAAAGATACCAATTCCTACAATTAGTAATCGAAGGAAAGATCGAGGGGAAGAGAGGAGTCGGAAGTAAGAGGATGTCATGGCTCAGAAACGTGAGAGAATGGACAGGACTAAAAACTGTAGGAGACCTATTCAGCTCCATCAGAAATAGGGAAGAATGGGCACATGTGATCGCGAATATCCATTAATGGATAAGCAATAGAAGAAGAAGAAGATGCATGTTTGTAAGAAAAAATCTGTACGCAGTAAGTGCGTTTTGGTAGCGAACTTTAATGAAATCCTTTAAATTTCAATAACTCAATTTGCTATTAACCTAAGGTTTGTTGGCTAGGAAACCAACTTTAAGTTTATTTTCGGAAAATTTTTGAACATTTTTAAACAATAAGTAGTTTTGATAAAATATGGTAGATTGTTTCTACTGCATAGGCTATACCAGTAATCAGATTGATGCCTGCTCGCATTTGCTATTAAAAACATTTTAATGAAAATTCACTTCCATAACGCACTTGCTGCGTTTAGACTTTTTTAAATATAAAGTATAGTACTATTCTAGGAATAATTTTTGCTTTTGAAAAAAGCAGCAGCGTATTGTATTTTCATTTCAAATAGTACGCCAAGGTCATATTTATGTGGGTGCGGCTGGTTAAATGTAAAAATCTTTTTTTCCTCCTCAAATATGTGTATATAGCCCTAATTTAGACACAAAATTTCATAAAAATAGATAATCTAGATCTTTTTTTAAATAGCAAGATATGATTTTTTTGCACTCGCGGAAAGCACATCTCCTTCTTAGCAACGGCACTATGAAAATGTAATCGGGATTAATAAGAAAAAATCGCAAAAAAGTTTTTTAAAAATTACCTTCGGTTGGATTTCATTAATCAATTTCTTATCAAGTTACCAATTGAAAAATTGTGATAGTATTTGCAGCTGCCAATTTTAAGCATTGTTTTCTGTCAGTTATATGTAGTTTGTAATACTTTAGAGAGCCTCATATTGGAAAATAGAGAATTTATAGAAATGAATTATTATTATTATTATTATGGCAGAATTGAGCAAAAAGCTAAGAATTGATATATTAGTGATGTTGGGCTACGGTGACAGGAAGCTTTGTAAAGAAATGTGCATGTTTTTCATGAGTCTGGCCACAAATTAATGAAGTGTATGTGTCTAGAACACTGAAAAAAATTAACGAAACTGGTAGTGTCAATGATAAGCCATGAATAGGAAGACCAAAAACGGCTGTAGCTGGTAATAACGCATTAGATATATTGTTGTCTTTTTATTAAACCCACCATGTGTCTACAAATTAAGTTACTACATTACACAGCCTTTCAGAAAAATCTGTGGTAACTTTGCTAAAAAGGAAAAGAAAGAATTTCACCCATATAAAGTACAGCTAGTACAGGAACTTGTAGTTGGCGATTTTTAGAGGCGTGTTGAATTTTGTTACATTATGGCAAATTTAATGAGAAGCCGGACTTTAGTAAAAATTATCGTTATTGGTCTCAGCAGAATCGACATTGGATGCTGGAGGCTCAAACCCAACGACCACAAAAAAATTATGTATGGACGGGTATACTAGACAGTAGTAATATTGGGCGGTTATTTATTGAGGGAAACCTAACATCTGAAAAGTATTAAATTTTTTTAAGAGAAGTAACTATACCACAGTGTTTTCAGTGAGCCCAGTCAATGAAGTTTGGTTTGATAAATATGGAGCTCACAATCATTTTGGCAGACGCGTGCGGCAAAATTGGATGAAGTTTTTAGAGAAAATTGAATCAGGCGCTGTGATGCACTTAAATGAACTGCTCGCCCTCTTGACTTGACGCCATGTGGTTGTTTTCTTAGGGTCACTTGAGGAATGTTCTCTACAGAGACAGACCATTAAATCTGGAAGACCTGAAAGCTATAATTGTTGGCCAAACAAGATGGATTGTGTATTCCAGGTTAATTAGTTTAATAAATTTCTTTGAAACGCGAGTTCAATTATTTATTGATAATGGACAGCATTTTGAACATTGAGTTAGTTGACAAATATTATTGCTGTTTTGTTTTAGTTTTGTTTTGTCAGTCTCTTTTAGAATGAAAGTTAATAATTAAAGCTAGTTTGCCTATCATCTGCAGTGAGTGATTTTACAGCATTTGTTATATTACTTATGCGTACAAGGTTGGTTTTAAGCGTGCTTCTGTTAAAAAAAACATTTTTGCGATCATCTGCATAATTACATTAGTTTTTTCTCCATTTTTTTTCTAATTGAACCTAATTACATTTTTATAGTGGCGTATCAAGAACTAGACGTTATTTCCGAAATCGCGAAAAAATCATGTCTTGCTATTTAAAAAAAAAGATTTAGTTGCCATAGCAACGAAATTGTTTACGCTATGATAAATTGAAGATCGTCACTTTGTAGCAAAAAATATGTCGAAAAGCTTTTAAGTTTTTTTTTTTTGAATAAGGAATATTTCTGTAAATACAAATCCATCCTATACTAACCCTATAAGTATATATATCTATATATATATATATATATATATATATATATATATATATATATATATATATATATATATATATATATATATATATATATACATACATAAATATGTGTATGTAAAATAATATATAAACTAATGTTTCCATCCCAAATATGAGTTATGTTTCGTTTGAAGAATAGAGTAAATGTTTTCTATGAAATTTCCCTAATAAATAAATTTAACAATATCTCAATATTCTTTCAAATATAACATACTACATAAAACCCACCGCTATCTGCTTTAGGGCCCAAGGTAAAATGATGTACCGTTATTCCCCGTCAACAAACCTTGCAGATGAAGCAGTAAAAAATAACAACAAAGACCACTTGCTCCAGTTAGCTCACGCGCTGGCTACGTCCTTCACCACTAAAAAACAACAGTGAAGCTAGAGAAGTATTCTCCAAGTCTGTATGCAGTATGGACAAGTTTCACCAAGTAAGGGCAACAACAATCAATGAACAAAGACCCTATTTATAAAACCAGGGACAAGTCGCTTGAAAACAGATCATTTACTACCTGCACGAGGTAAAAAAAAATTATATTTATCGGGACTTACACAAATTTTACCAAACAGTTGTCGGGCCTTACACACAATTACGTCTGTTTCAAAAATTGACCACGGAGGTCGCTTTTATCAGTCACTTTTATAGGGCCCGACAGTTTTAGTAACACGAACTCAAAAATACACACATGCATATAGTATGTATATCAGGACATCGTCAGAAAATTAGTTATTTATACTATTTAAGAGGTGGAGAATCCGAAAAACCACGTCTCTAAATTGTCGGGACGCGTGTATGGCCCGACAAGTTGGGAAGACCCGACAAGTCACGTCCATGCATGTGGTTTGTCGTCGTAATTATACGGGCACAAACACACACACACACACACACACACACACACACATATATATATATATATATATATATATATATATATATATATATATATATATATATATATATATATATATATATATATATATAAACATATAAAAATTGAAACTGACCCCGGATATGTATTCTGGGGGGCCTAATTAGCGCTCATTTGAAGAAATTTTTTAAAAATTCAAAAGTCGGGATCTCCTCATTAGTGAATTTTTTTAAAGAAAATTCACTAATAGGAAAAGACTGGAAACAAATCGAAAGGCAAAACAACTTTTTGATAAGTGCCTAGGTGACGAAACGTTTTAAGATTATAAATTAGGGAGCACATCTATAGTATTATTTTTACAATGCAGAAATACGCGATTTTCTTTCCTAACGAATACCCCAGACATGAAAGAAAGATCAGAAATGAAGAAAAAGGCAATAAGCAAGAGTTCTTGCATGTCAAAAATGGCAGAATGTGCCCCGGTAAACATGGCCATAGTCGTGATAGCGGTAAAGTTTAACAAAAAAAGTTATTGCTGGATTCAGTAAAAAATTTGGATGTGAAATGTGGGTTTATGTGTCTTAGCCATGATCAGACTTTTAATTTTGTGATGTTTAATTTTTATATCAAAATATAAATAAGATTTTTAAAGTGCACTTTCTAATTAGTCAGGATAAAGTCTGATGAACTTAAACATTTTATAGTTCTATATTTATATAGTTATATTTTTACGCATATACTTGCTGATGGGAGTTCTTTGAGATGTGTTTATGTTTTTTTTGTCACGATCAGACGTTTAAGTTTGTGACGTTTATTTTTTCCAAGTATGATAAAATATTAGTGTAACATCTTGTCGCTTAATTTATTAACTCGTAACATTTAGTTGACTGTGTTATTTCGGTAACGTTTTGTTTCAACTATGGAACACACTAGTCATTTCGAGAATCTAGTTGCCATTCCAGGAACGCCCAATGTTTTTAGGTTTAGAACAACATATAATGAGATATCAAAAAACTAACATAGGTATATTTGACATTTTGATAACAAGTGAAAGTCAATACCACTTTCATCTGAATTAGTCAGAGTTTCGGCCTCATCTGTGGAAAATAAATTTCTGCAATTCGGAAAAAAATTAGATTTCTTTGAAACTACTGCTTTAAATATATCTATACTATTACTTTGTTACCTTCCAATGATACAGGTTTATAGACGTATCCTTTCTTGACATATTTGTTAGATAACAGTTTTCTGATCTTGAGAATGATCAGTACAGAATATGATTAATGTGGCGTTCCCGAAATAACAAAATTCGTGCCCTTAACCTAGAAAAGTTTTAAATATTTTTTGTTGTGTGTGATATTGTGCTAGGAAATATCAGAATCTATTAGCTAAGACTTTGGGGAAACTCCACTGAAAAAATCTTTTTCAGCAAAACAAGTTGATTTTTCACAAATTGGCCTATCTGAAATTACATATTATATGAAATTTGCTCATAAATTAACTTTTTTATTTGGATACATTTATAAAATAATCTAGAAAGGCTTTCATAATTTATGCCCAGTTTTGAGGAACATTTAGCAACATGCTAAAAATTTTGCCAAGCCCTAGGAAATTGATATTTTTTTCATAGAATAATATTTTTCCATGTGCCTAATTTAACAGGGTCTTACTAATGGAATTTTTTTCAGTACTTAATATTTTTTAGTCAAATGAAGTACGTATATTTCTTTTCTTTGAATTGAACTTAAACCACTTGTTTATGTATTCTAGGTAACATTGGTTTCTTTAAAATAATGTTAACTTTCTATCAAAACTTTAACAGCATATGTGGTGTAAATGTAATTAAAGTTGTCTATGAACCAGAACCTACAGTATTAAAACAATCCAGATGTAGATTATTTACAGATTACTACATATGGTTTATAATTAAGAAAATGATAAGCATTTTTCTCCACAAACATTCTTTTGCACAAAGAAAACAACTCGACTACATTGTTAGTAAACTCTTTTTTATTATTAAAAGGCTTTCCACCATGTTAAAAATATTAAGTTTATATATAATTTATGTTTTAACATTATATTAAATTATGGACCACAAAGCATGCAAAATAACTAAAGAACACATTTCAGTTATATATAGATTAGATTCAACTGTGAATTGGTAATTTCAGTCCCTCCTGTGTGACCCTAGGTCTATAGTGGCTCACATCTAATTGTTTAAATTTCGCCCATCAAATCCAGCTCCTTACTGAAGTTATACCTAAATTAAAAACATATGTGAAGCTTTCTGTATATAGGACTGTTAGAAAGTATTCTAACTGATTTCTGTTAGTAAATACAGCAGTGTTACTTGTAAAATCAAATAATATCCATAGTTCAATGTCTTAAAAATAAAACTAGTTTACCGAATTTATTTTTTTATTCATGAGTAGTTGAGATGTGCTTATTCAAAACATACCTCTGCAGTGTGCTTCATTTTGCAAGAAGTAAATTGTATGCGATAAAATGGCCTAAAACTTATTTTAACAACAGTGATGCACTGTTTCTTCTTATTTTTTTGGAGTTATGTCTTAGTATTTGATGTATGAACCAAATATATTTGAATAATATATAGATTCTTATGTGTTCATAAAGTAATTTTATTTAATTTTTATGTGATAAATAATTTTGGCTATTTTCTTTAAGTATCGTTAGTTAGGAGTTTCATACAATATTGTTTATAAAATTAAACATTTTTGTGACCATTGTTGTAAATGATTTTTTTTTATTAAAAAAAGTACCACAAAACAGTTTTTATATTTATCAAATCTTTTAAGTCATGTTTTATAAGAGTAACTTGGAGAAGTTCAGGGCGCATGTGATGTTTGGAAAACCTTTAGATTTAGTGCGGGAGGTCAAATATCTGGGGGTGGTCCTGGACACGAGTAGTGAGGAAGGAAGTAGCGACCCTCTGGCAGTTCCGCCGCTCCCCGTCTGTATCGGAAGGGAAGCTATCGCGCGCATCGCAGAATTCAAGACTATGGAAACTGGTGTGGTGAGGGAGTTATCACAGGACATGCAAAAGTTGCTAGGTAGGTGGAAAAGGAAATTCTAATTTTCACCATCAAGGTACGAAATGCAGAGGATTAGATAAGGCTGACTTGGATCACGGCTGAAGGAGCAGCAATATACATCAATGGCCTGGAGGTGTGCAAGAGTTATGCTCTGGGCGCGTTTACCACGGCATTCGAAACTCAGGTATACGCTGTCTGTAGCTATTTGACAGGATGTGAAGACGAGCCCTGAAGAATATGTATACATTTGCTCGGTTAGTCAGACGGCCGTCCGGGTGGTCTGCGCACGTGGAATTAGATCAATGCTGGTTCATGAGTGTGCTAACGCTCTTGGGGAGCTGGCCAGGTCAATGAAGGTACAGCTTACATGGGTTCTGGGACAATGTGGCGTATCTATCTATCTTTTTGTATCTAATATTTGGATAAACTAAATTAAGTGGTAACTTAGATTCTTTTCTGTCAAAATTGATTTTAAACAGGCATTGAAACTTCAAGATTTATCATTGAATGTCCAGACCAAGAAAAAAGTCTGAACGCAGCAAGTGAATTTTCATTAAAATGTTTTTAATAGAAAATATGTCCATTTAATGCAAGCAGGCATCAATTTGGTTACCGGTATAACCTATATAGTGGAAACTGTACCATATTTTATCAAAATAATGGTGAATGCGATTAATTCCAAAAAAGTTACGCGGGGTCTTCTTGGAATTCCATCTAAACAGATGCCATACAAACTGTACCTTTGTAACCTTATATTGCTCACTAACCATGGCGAGCTTAGTTTTAAAACTGATCTACAGAGATCCAAGCCAGCGACCTTGCGGATAAGAGTCTTAATCTATGTGATAGAGATACAATTTCATATACTTTTAAATGTTAAAAAGTTGGGTTTCCATAAAGAAATGAACTCAAAATTTGGGACATGCTTATAGTGTCTACATAGGCTACTCACGTACCAACTTTCTAACCATTATTTTTGATAATAATTTAATAAAAAACTAGGTAGTTATTAAAGTGTGAAACATTTTTTTATGAAAGTGTCCTACTATTAAACGCACTTGCTATATCAGAACTGTTACTACTGGATATATGCTTTGTCCCTTTATCGATTTATTACCTGAAGAGATAGGGACTTTTATATCTATATATATATATATATATATATATATATATATATATATATATATATATATATATATATATATATATATATATATATATATATATATATATATATATATATATATATATATTATGAGACATACTTGATTCTCGGGTTGAACCGCGTCCAGAATTTATGAAAACTCGACGTTTAGGCTCCTGTTTTGGAGCCATGTTCAAGAATTAAAGGAAATATATAAGGACACTCTAGGGCCTCAATCTGCCTACTCCTTAGAGCAGTGGACAAAGGTGGGTTGGGTTGGTTTTAAGAGGTAAAGGAAATATGTAAGGACACTCTAAGGCCTCAATCTGCCTACTCCTTAGAGCGGTGGACAAAGGTGCGTTGGGTTGGTTTCAAGAAGTAAAGGAAATATGTAAGGACACTCTAAGGCCTCAACCTGCCTACTCCTTAGAGCGGTGGAGAAAGGTGGGTTGGGTTGTTGTAGCTCGATTACGGGGCCTCAATCTCTCTGAGGCCTAGGGTTGAACACGCTGAGACCTCACAGACGATCTCCGGTGTGATTTGGGGAGTAGGCAGATTGAGGCCCCGTAATCGAGGTATAACAACCCAACCCACCTTTGTCCACCGCTCTAAGGAGTAGGCAGATTGAGGCGTTAGAGTGTCTTTACATATTTTCTTTACCCACCTTTGTCCACCACTCTAAGGAGTAGGCAGATTGAGGCCTTAGAGGGTCCTTACATATTTCCTTTACCCACCTTTGTCCACCACTCTAAGGAGTAGGCAGATTGAGGCACTTCGATTTGAGACATGATGTAGGTTTTTGATATGGATCCGCTGACAATATCTAAAAACGGTAATTTTTCCATATATTTTTTAGTTTTGGTTCATTTTTATAATGGTACAATTTTTATATGGTAAGGGACCTATTCCGGTTTCCTAGCATTTTAAAAATTTTCATCTATCTGGAAACAAAGGTTTCATGAAGAGAATAATAGATTTGATAATAATTAGTTTTTACCTTTTCATTTAAGTAAATTTGATTACTCAAGTTAATTTACAGCCATATATATTTGATAGCTCAAGTTGTAATAATTTCTAACGGTTGAGCATAAGACTATATGCTTATGGCAAAGCTTACATAAATATTCATCTTACCTATTTGAACAACATTATTTGTGCAATATTTTGCAAAAAAAACTGATTAAATAACTTCAATTATATCTTACCAATGATGAAAATTAAAAATATTAGTTGTATTATAACAAATCTTGGTATTACCCAAATATGTTTTACACAGTTAATTATTTAATCTTATAATTATTGTTAACTAATTCTTATTGTGGCTACCTATCAGTACCAAGAGTGTTAGAAACAAATTTGCAGATTACCTCCCGACCGATTTTTGAATGTTTTTTTCAGAAACATGCTTAGAACCCCCCTTGGATGCTCAAACCACATGAAAAATTTCTTGTTCACACCCCCCATGAAAGTTACAGGACCAGGAGTGCATAGGGGTGCTGGGCAGGGTAGGTAGTAAAATGGAAGTATGAGCGGAAAATGCGAAGACAACGGCTTGAAACCTATCTTTTTCACATCTTGAAGCCCCAACCTCCTTAAAGCAAGCCTACCCCACACAGCACCCCCATTCAACCCGGGTCCCGTAACTTATTCGAGTGCTGCTCTTAGAAAAGTTGTTTTGTGGTTTATGCAACGATGGTGGTTGTATGGATGCGAGAGGGGGAAGAAACCCCCCACCCCCTTCGTCGCTTGTGGGGGGTGCTTCGTTGTGGGGATTTTCCTTCCCTTCTCGCGTGCATTATACAACTACCCTCGCTGCATAAACCGCAAGAAAAATTTGTTTTTCATACCATCCAAGGAAGTTACGGGACCTGGGGGAGTAGGGATGCTGTGCGGGGTAGGCAGGGTTTAAGGGGGATATGGCTTCACGATGCGAAAAAGACAGCTTTCAAGCATTTTCTTTGCATTTTCTGCCCATATTTCCTTTTTACTACCTACCCCACCCAGCACCCCTATTCACTCCTGGTCCCGTAACTTATTTGGGGGGTGTGAACAATAATTTTTTCTTGTGGTTTGTGCATCCAGGGGGGGGGTCCTAGGCATGTTTCTGAATAAAAATGTTGAAAAGCATTTGAAGGTAATCTGCAAATTTACTGAAACAAATGTTTAAATTGATTTCTTTAAATTGCCAGGGTCCTGGTGTAATAGTGTTGAATTATTCAATAAATTAAATAAATTAATTATATATTTTCCCACATTACTCATTACCACATAATATAGCATGATGCTTACTAAAAAGTGTAACAGCCCCTTGAACTAATTATTAGGATCCTAGTAATGATGATCACCAGTGCTATCGGGGCGGCAAAGCCGCGGACGAGCCCTAAGGGAGAAAAAAAGCCTGGACGCAGCAAGTGCGTTATGGTAGTGAATTTTCATAGAAATGATCTGACAAAATATTTTATTATAACTTTTTTTTCTTTAAACATATAAATCTAAATTTTGGTGTATAGTTTACTTTTTATATCGTAAACCTACCTACCAAATTTGGTTATCATAGATTTTTTATTTTTTAAGATAAATTTTTTTTTCAAATGAAAATTAAAAATTTTTCTGGAAAACCTCGTCCGATTTTTCTGATTAACGAACTTATCAAAGCCATTTACAAAAGGAAGGTACATGCCAAATTATATCAAAATCGGCATATTATTCTTTGAGATAAAATTTTTTTCGAATGCAAACTCAAAATTTTCCCAGAAAACCTCGTCCGATTTTCCTGACTAACAAACTTGTCAAAGCCATTTACAAAAGGAAGGTACACGCCAAATTTTATTAAAATCGGCTTATTACTTTTTGAGATAAGAATTTTTTTCGAATAAAAACTCGAAATTTTCCCGGAAAACCTCATCCGATTTTCCTGACTAACGAACCTGTCAAAGCCATTTACAAAAGGAAGATACATGCCAAATTTTATTAAAATCTGCTTATTACTTTTTGAGATAAGAATTTTTTTCGAATAAAAACTCAAAATTTTCTCAGAAAACCTCGTGTGATTTTCCTGACTAACAAACTTGTCAAAGCCATTTACAAAAGGAAGGTACACGCCAAATTTTATTAAAATCGGCTTATTACTTTTTGAGATAAGAATTTTTTTCGAATAAAAACTCGAAATTTTCCCGGAAAACCTCATCCGATTTTCTTGACTAACGAACCTGTCAAAGCCATTTACAAAAGGAAGATACGTGCCAAATTTTATTAAAATATGCTTATTACTTTTTGAGATAAGAATTTTTTTCGAATAAAAACTCAAAATTTTCCCGGAAAACCTCATCCGATTTTCCTAACTAACGAACCTGTCAAAGCCATTTACAAAAGGAAGATACATGCCAAATTTTATTAAAATCGGCTTATTACTTTTTGAGATAAGAATTTTTTTCGAATGAAAACTCAAAATTTTCCCGGAAAACCTCATCCGATTTTTCTGACTAACAAACTTATCCAAGCTATTTACAAAAGAAAGGTACATGCCAAATTTTATCAAAATCGGCCTATTATTTTTTGAGTTATCGGTGTGATACATACATACATACATATAAATATATATATATATATATATATATATATATATATATATATATATATATATATATATATATATATATATATATATATATATATATATATATATGTGTGTGTATATAAACATATAAGAATTGGAACTAGATAAAAAACGGGGGCTTCAGTATTTGCAAGTTAAACGATTTATTAATTAAATAAAGATTACATTCACAAAAACAGTGGAATACATAATTTATTGTTACTATTACTATTACTCTTTTTGTGAATGTAATCTTTATTTAATTAATAAATCGTTTAACTTGCAAATACTGAAGCCCCCGTTTTTTATCTGGTTATGGGCCCAGGTTGCGGAAATCTGTAAAACGTAAGGAATTATACGGTAGTGTAAAACAAAATAACTGTTCGTTAGCACGTGGTGTGCACCTACAGGTTAGATCGTGGGGTTCAGAAAAGTTGCAAGTGCAGAACGATGGAGAGTGGAGAGTCTGCTACGGGGTTAGCGATGACAAAGCTGGAGGGCACAAAGAACTGGGGTGTATGGAAATTCCAGGTTGGAGTATTGTTAAAAGGTATGATTTTGTTTGACATAGTAACTGGCAAAACTACCATTCCCGCCGATGAAGAAAAGAAGAAAGAGTGGCTACAGTTAGACCACAGAGCACAAAGTGCGATAGTTAGCAGGTTGACGGATAATGTAATGCTGCATGTAATGACATGTGATACATCTGCCCAGATTTGGTCAAAATTACTAAGCGTGTTTGAACAAAAATCATCAGCCAGTGTGCATTTGATCCAGGAACGATTCTTTGCTTATAAATATGAGGGCAATGGTTTGGCAGAGCATGTATCAAAGTTGCAAGAAATAACAAACCAGTTGAAACAATTGGGTCAGACTATTACAGATGAGATGTTGATAACAAAACTGTTAATGTCATTGCCAGAACCGTATAGGCATTTTGTCTCTGCATGGGAGTCTGTCCCACAGGATAATCAGAAGATCGACGACTTAATTGCCAGGTTGTTAACAGAAGAACAGAGACTCAAAAATTATGAAGGTAATGAACCAGTTACTGCATTTTCTGTTAAGAAGTCTGTATTTAATAAAGCATGTTTCAAATGTAACAAAACTGGACACTTGAAAAAGGACTGTAGAATAAAATCAATTATTTGCTATTACTGTAAGAAACCGGGACATGTGATGAAAGACTGTAGATACAAGCTAAAGAAGGAGAGTAGTGATGAAGCTAAAAATGCTTTTGTTGTGACATCAGCAGTCAGTCAAAATAAAAACAATCTGTGGTTAGTCGACAGCGGAGCCAGTGACCATATGTGCTTTGATAAAAATGCCTTTACAAAACTTGAGATAGTGTCAAATTTCAAGGAAGTTATTATCGGAGATGGTCGTGTTATTCAGGTCTCAGGTATCGGTACTGTGGAAGTTCAAAGTTTTAATGGATACGATTGGATTGACACAGAAATAAATAATGTGTTGTATGTACCAGAGCTAGCACCGAATCTATTTTCAGTCACAAGTGCAACTGAAAAGGGATACAAAGTTATTTCCGACGATAAATTCTCCATGTTTATGAAAGGCAACAAAGTTTGTGCAAGAGCAAGAAAAACAGGAAAAATGTATGTGATGGAATTTAGAAGTAACCATGAACAAACATATATAAGTCATACTAGGGAGTCTTTAGCAGAATGGCATGAACGCATGGCACACCAGAATGTAGAAAAGGTGAAGAGTATATTGCTGAGAAACAGTATTGGATTCAAGGAAGACTGTGAGAAAGTGTGTACATCATGTTTGCAAGGTAAGCAACACAAGGCACCATATTATACAAGCGCAACAAAAACAAATGAAGTTTGTGAATTGATTCACATGGATCTGTGTGGTCCCATGGAAGAGCTATCACTGGTGGCTCACGATATTTTTTGTTGTTGAAAGATGACTTCTCACATTTTCGTAGTGTATATTTTTTGAAAAATAAAAATGAAGTTGCTGATAAAATTAAGCACTTTATAAAATTCACAGAGAAAGGTTTAGGCCACAGAATTAAATTTTTCGGTCTGACAATGGTTCCGAATTCATCAATGATAAGTTGAGAAAGCTCTGTAATGAAAGTGGAATAAGGCACCAGAGATCCATACCATATACTCCACAACAAAATGGAAAAGCTGAACGGGAAATCAGAACGTTAGTAGAAGCTGCCAGAACAATGTTGCATGCGAAAGGCTTGTCGAAGATTTTTTGGGCAGAAGCTATTCATTCAGCTGTTTTCACGCTAAATAGGACAAGCAACAGTGAAGTTGATGGACAGACACCATTCGAGGTATGGTTTAATAAATCCTATGATATAAATTACCTTAGAGTTTTTGGTTCTGAAGTCTACGCTCATGTACCAAAGCAGCGCAGACACAAGTGGGATGCTAAGGCAAAGAAAGGTATTCTTGTAGGCTATGGTGAAGAAACGAAAGGATATAGAATTTATTTTTCTGATACCAAAACTGTAGAAATATTTAGAGATGTTGTTTTCACACATAACCAGTCAAGGGAAAATGATTGTTGTTCAGAAGAAATTGAATATGTACAGATGGGTCTTGGAGATACAGGTGATCTGGAAGTGATGAACACAGGAAGTGAAATAAATAATGAACAAACAGGTGAAAGTGAAAGTGATACTACTATTGAGGTGCAAGAACGTGAAGAAGCACAAGAAACAGAAGTAGAAGAAGTGCAGGAGTCAAAATCCATACAAGGAAAAAGACAAGCGAAGTGTCCAAAGTGGCTTGAAAGCTATGAAGTGAACTTTATGTGTTTCGAAGCTCCTACTAATTTTCAAGAAGCTGCATCCAGGCCAGACAATAGCGAGTGGATGATTGCTGTCAAGGAAGAACTGAAATCGCTGGAAGAAAATAATACTTGGACTGTAGTTAATGAAGTGCCTGTAAGTAAAGAAATTATATCTAGTAAGTGGGTATTTAAAACAAAAAATGATGATAAGAGTAAGCAATATAAAGCCAGGCTTGTTGCTAGGGGCTTTGAGCAAGTGGATTCTTTTGATTTAAGCGAGCTGTATGCTCCTGTCGCCAAACTGTCCACTGTTAGGGCCTTTATATCAGTAGCAACAAACCTAAATTTAAAAATTTATCAAATGGATGTGAAATCTGCATTTTTGTATGGGGACATCAGGGAAGAAGTATATATGAAATTGCCAGATGGGATAACAGATAACACAGTAGTAAAGTTGAATAAATCCATTTATGGATTGAAAAAGTCACCTAAATATTGGAATGAAAAATTTAATGACTTAATGAATAGGGAAAAATTTGAAAGGTCAAAGTCAGATTATTGTTTATATACAAAATTCATTGAAGGCAGAATGCTGTATTTACTAATTCATGTTGATGACCTCTTAATTAGTGGAAGTGATGACAGGGATGTTTCTAATTTAAAATTAACTTTGCTTAAACATTTTAAAATGAAAGACTTAGGAATAGTTTCAAATTTTTTGGGGTTAGATATTGAACATAATATTGATAAAGGAGTAACGGTGATAAGCCAAGAAAAATATTTAAGAAATGTGCTAGATAAATTTGACATGGCAGAATGCAAACCAATGAGTACCCCCATGGACTCAAATTTCAAATTCGATTTGTCACTTGAAAAATATGATGAAAATTATGAAAAAGTTTGCAGAAAATTAATTGGGTGTCTCATGTATGCTGTATCTGGTTCAAGGCCGGACCTATGTTCATCTGTGTCGTTGCTGAGTAGATATCAAAATACTGCAAACAAAAATTTATTGACTGCCTTGAAACGTATTTTAAGATATGTAAAATATACAATTAATTATAAGTTAGTTTACAAGTATGATAAAAATATATTACTTTATGGATATGCAGATGCCAATTGGGGAGGAGATTCTAATGATAGAAAATCTACATCAGGCTACTGTTTCAAATTATTCAATTGCTTAATAACGTGGTGTTCAAGGAAACAAAACTGTGTAACTTTATCATCCACGGAGGCTGAGTACGTAGCCTTGAGTACAGCAGCCAGTGAGGCTTGTTGGTTAGGAAACTTGGTTAAGGATTTTAAGTTATGTTCATCTGTGTATCCCATTAAACTTTTTGAAGACAATCAGTCGGCAATTAAGATGGCACATAACACTGAAAGCCATCGGGCAAAACATATAGACATAAGATACCACTTTGTCAGGGAGAAAATACAAGAAAATATCATAATTCTAGATTATGTTAAAAGTGAAGAACAAGTAGCAGATATTCTTACCAAACCTTTGGGAAAAATATTGTTTGAAAAATTTAGAGATAAGTTGAACCTTGTCGCTAGATATTAAGTTAGTTTTAAAAATATGCTTTATTGAGGGGGAGTGTTGACAGAAACAATAAACCTATTTTAGTGTTGGGGTGTGAACATTATTGTTAAGTTGGATAAGTTTGTTGATCTAAGAAGAAGACTATAAATGTCAATGTCAAAATAGACAGACTGAAAAAGAGCAGTTAAAAAGGAAGGTACAAAAAGAGTAATAGTAATAGTAACAATAAATTATGTATTCCACTGTTTTTGTGAATGTAATCTTTATTTAATTAATAAATCGTTTAACTTGCAAATACTGAAGCCCCCGTTTTTTATCTGAACTGACCCCGGATATGGGTTCTAGGGGTCCTAGTTCGCGCTCATTTGCAAAAATTTTTTCAAAATTCGAAAGTCGGGATCTCTCCAATAGTGAATTTTTTCTACGAAAATTCACTAAAAATGATGATCACTTTAATGTTGTTTTAACATTTTATTATAAGGTATAAAAAGGTAAATTAACAATACTTTCTTAATATGTGCCATGGCCTCACATCTCGCCCTTCGTGGTACCTTTCAATTTCAATACTAGAATACCCAATGACGTATACGTCGTTGAGAATACCAATACTAAATTATTATTATTATTATTACATAATAGATACATTCTTGCTCTATTTTACAAATCATGATATACGACATTTGACATATATGACGATTATACCTACAACTTAAAAGATCTACTAAAAAAGAAAACAGTCAATATTCTAACACTAATAAGCATGAACTGAAGTGTTCTTAGTAGTTTATAGTTGATTAACACAAAACGATAAATAAATTACCAATATATTTAAAATCGAATAACATTCGATTGTAATTGTGTATATTGATTAAAAACATTATTTTTACAATCCAGGATAATGATAACTCCTTGTAAGTACAGAATTAAAACAGTATCCAAATTCAACACCGGGATCATGACAAAATAAAAATAAACTGACGAGTCTCTAGTTTATAGTTTATTTTTTTGAACGCTTTATAATTTACCACAATGTTTGAAACCCACATGATTCAAAATTCTATTACGATTTGCAGTTCAGCCACAGCATATGCTTTCCGACTAGATGCGCGCGCACGCGCATTTGTGTTGAATTTACACGGTGTTGCCGCTTCCTTCTCTTTATCGACTTAATAAGGTAGTATAATACGTATTATAATAAAATTGTTAATTTATGCTGTTTTATGGTTACTTGATTACTCTTCTTAAAACAAAACCATTCACGCAGGAAGTGTACAGTGTACACAGATTTCATCAAAATCTTAAGTGCATTACCTGAAACCTTGTGACAAAATTTCGTCTGTGCTTAATCCCCTAATTTAAGCCGCTTGATCTCTAACCACCACCAGCCGCCACTGTTGTAATTTGACCGTAATCTCGCAACAATTTGCGGTAAAGCATTGGTTTATTAGAACTGCCTTGAATAAGTAAATTACACATTAAAATGGTGTGTTTTCTTATGTACTTCAACCTACTAAATCAACTTCTGTTCTTAGAATTTACTAAAATTATATTGTGTATACAGAATGGCTCATTAGTGCGTCATACCTGCCTTATAAAACTGAATTGGGGGGAATCTTTTTTGTATGAATTGATGTGATACACAATGGAACACCCTATATATTTTTAAATTTTTTGGTTCACCATCAATTAACGTTTCCAACGACATTCCCATTTTTTTGTTTTTAATGCGGCGTTGTCAATTTGTTCACGAAAATGTGAAAATTTTGGCCAAAACAAAGTGAAACAAATTTATTGGTTGTATGAGTACCATGATGAATGAAGATGAAAAATTTTGCCATTACGTAGCGGACAGTTGTAGTTGGAGGATACATTGGCCAAATATTGTGCATATCATACAGGGTGTTCATTACACAATTTTCAAATTAAGGCAATTTAAATAGCATTTTTTTGTTTATTTCAAATGGACCCACCTGTATTTCATAATTTCATCCTATATCTGACTTCACATCTACATTACCCATAAATGTCATTCGTAATGTTCTATGCCTAAAATCAATATTTTCACAATTATTGTTACTTTTTCGGTTTACACAGGTGAATTTTGATAATTAATTGCAGGGAGTTTTAGTAATAATAATAATAATTATTATCATACATATCACCGAAACATGTAACTAAGAAACTACATAACAACAACGGAACTATAAACCAACAAAAAAAGAAGATGGAATGATAGGATTATAATACCAAAAACGGAAAATAATTAAACTAATAAATTGAATATACACATATAACACTGATTAACACTAATGAGTGCGAAACCGTTATGTGTTTCTAATGATGGTCAGATGTATCTAGCCTTATTAATCATAAAGTTAAATCATTGATTATAATACAACATATATTTAGGGTAACATGTATGATGAACATTTTAGCTTAGTGTGTGTACATTTGTTGTCTTTAGTGGACCAACACTTTACCCATTGAGCCAAAAAAGCAGAGGAACTGCCTATGGCAAATGCTAGCAGTATTGGTCAAAACTCAGATTTGATGTTTACGTTATTTACAACGTCGATAAAACATTAACTTTTGTATTGCCTAGATTTAAGGCTTTTAAAAATTAAATGCACACGAACTCCCAGAGACTGGTTTCTTATGCTAATGGACCCATTAGTGTAACGATTTTTTCATAGCAGGAATTTCAAACTGGGTTCATAACGCAACAAACCAAATGACGCACCATGGATTCCTTATGGGCAAACGCAATGATTAAATTACACAAAATGCTTAAATGAATTTTTTTAACTATGCGTTCACCAATACGATAATCTATGGAGATTTTACTATTATTTGGGACGAAAATATATTCATAAACCGGCCTCTTTAATGAAAAAATGAAAAAAATAATTGAAACCTGCATTTTAGAAAATGCCTAGGTTTTAGCTTAACTCGTACCTTTGCGCCAACGCATTTATCCACTGTCGATTAGACAATGAACGCCTTGAAGGTCGTTGCTTGAAAGCGGTAAAATGGAAGCGTTGCAAAATGTCAGCAAATGATTTGAGAAAAATATAAAATTATGTTTTTTGATCATAGGAACTCTGGTTTTTCACGATGCATGATATCACCTTCAGGCATATGGACTTAATGAAGAAGTAATAATTTAATAACAAAAAAGAAATAATTATTTTGGAATGTAGGTTAAGATGTAACAATAAATTTGGCAACATGGCTTGAAGGCACCCTCAAGGAGGGTTATTTGAAATTTGTAGTTGCCACTTTCCACTTCAAAGACGAAAACAATGACAATGAACGAAGAATATTTGAACATAACATCAAAAACAATTTACTTATATTTGACCTGAAAAGTTGGTGCGGAAGAGAAGGTACCTATGTTATATTATAGTATTGTATGGATGTTCAAATTTATGTTTTTACCTATATTATAAGATAATTAAATCGCACTGCCAATTTTGGAAATACCTGTTAGTCAAATATTTTATTTATTATGCGAGGCAAAAATTTTAGTTTCCAAATTTCTAAATTGTTACTGAAAAGGTTGTCATCTTAGACAGTTTTTTTCAGTTCTTTTTTTTTACTTTTAAGCATATACTCGCGAATTGCGAAATCGCCGCGAAACGCATCCCTATTGGTTTATTTTAAATAATATCCTAATATTATTTAAAATGACCAATAGCAATTACGTTCGCACAATGTATGAACCTAGCTTTATGCTGACAAGCTTCACAATTCCCAAGGCCATGCATTTTTTTTTGTTGAGAAAAATGACATTTGACATGATGATGCTGAAATGTCAGCCAGTAATCGTCGACGTACATCGCCCGGTCATGCATTAATAATTTCAATTTTCTATATTTCCTGATAAAATAACTTATTTTAGATTCTAAAATTGGAAATTGATTACAACATTAAAGCTCTCAGTCTGGACCGTTTCGAGTATAAGACTTGCTTAATTAAAACTCTACAGGCGACGAAATTATACCTCCCATTTTACAGCAGTGATAATAAATTTAAACCACTAACCGGAACCGGTCGCAAAAAATTTCCTAACCTTATTAATGACAATCGCATTGACATATAGAGACGTCATTGGACAATCGTTACCGTTATTAATGTGGTCCATTGCAACTGAAAGTTTCTTTTACTATTCGATCATCTTCATAAAATATTTTTCACAATAGTTTTTTGAAGTCGAAAACGCTGTTTCCCTTTTGGCAAAAATATTACAGCAAGTTCTAAAGCTGGTCAGCTCTTTAATAGTTGGCTGGCGTGGTATACTTGCAATATGGTAGGTGGTAGTGGAATTTTCCTTTACTTGATAGTAAAGGATTTTTTTCACGTCCGAGGAGGTACCACCCCTTGCATCAAGGGGCCAGTGAAGTCCCAACACCCGTTTCCGGTTCTGGTGTATGAGTCGGTTTCCCGTATAAACAAAAATGATGATGGCTCCTCCTTGTACAAAAGATTCCGGAGGCAAAATACCCCTCCATTCGGATATCCGGGAGAGGGGTGTACAGGGGGCGCCAGCATCGAGATTTACAATATCCTTCTCGAATATATGTGGCCTAAATTCTAACCTGAACTCCGTCCACCATTTCCTCCAGGCTAATAGGCCCCAACTCCTCTTCCTGACCGAAACTCAAATCAGTGCCAAAACAGCCAATAATCACCTTAATTTCCCGGGGTATGAGCTCCTTACTTCTTTTATATTGGAGGCGTGTGTGCGTACTTCCGTAGCAATCTACCCTGCACCAGACTCCCCAATTTAGAAGCTGGAAGAAAAGACATACTATGGATAAAACTCTCTCTCAGGGCTGCAACTAAATTCATCTGTTGCATTTACCGGTCACCTTCTGAAAACAACATTGTCCAGCTCTGTAACTACCTTTCTGATAAAAACCGACCATCTGATTTCTGAATATCCTTCCTCCGAGGTCACTATTCTTGGTGACTTCAATGTCCATAATAAGGAATGGCTAGGATCTTCAAAAACCGATTCACAAGGAAGAGCAGCGGAGGCCTTTGCAGTCAGCAATTCTTTAGCCAGTATGGTTCAGCAACCTACTTACTTTTCTCGCATCCCAACACACAGCTCAAATCCCTTGGATCTCCTTCTTACTACAAATCCTGACTGCTATAAGATATCAGTCACCGCCCCCGTGGGTCGCTCAGACCACGGCATTTTCACTGCTTCCTGCGCAATGCAACCCGAGGTCACACAGTCATCACACCCACGTATCGTTTGGCACTACAACTCCGCGAACTGGGACGAAATGCGAGATTACTTTTCCTCATTTCCATGGGCGTCTGTCTGCTTCTCTCATCCTGACCCCTCTGATATCTCACAAAACGTCACCGAAATTATCCAAGCTGGCATGGAATTATTTATTCCACGTACACAGAAAACCTCTGAAGCCACTCAAAAGCCCTGATTCTCTAAATGCTGTGACAAGGCCAGACTTGAAAAGGTCAAAGCGCACAAAAAGCTTCTACACAATTCCAGTCAAGAAAACCGTCAAGCATTTAACGACGCAAGAAACCGCTATGTACGCATTCTTTCTGAGGCAAAAAACTCGTTTAATAACCACATCAAAAACAAAGTCCTCTTAAGCTCCAGCGGCAGCAAACCCTTATGGACTCTTGCTAAATCTATTGGGAATAATTTCTGCAAGAGCACATTCCCACCTCTTGTCTCAGGGGATGAAATTGTTTCTACCGCCCTGGGCAAGGCTGAACTTTTTGCCTCGTTGTTCGCCGGCAATTCTACTTTCAACCCACCTCCAAATGTTCAACCACCAACAGTCTCCAATGTCGCGCATAAAATGACGGATATCATTTTTAAAACTAGAAAGGTACGAAAGATGCTCTCTTCTCTTAATACCAGGAAAGCCTCTGGCCTTGACGAGATCTTACCAATTGTTCTCAAAAAATGCGCACCAGAACTTGCTCCTGTCCTGACTCGTCCGTTTCAGACATCTTACAATAGAGGCATATTCCCTAGAAACTGGAAAACTGCACGAGTACAACCCGTCCCCAAGAAAGGATCGAAAGCGCTTCCTAGCAAATACAGGCCTATTTCTCTCCTTTCAGTCATCTCTAAAGTGATAGAAAAGTATATAAATACCGAATTACTAAAATTTCTTGAAAAACATAGTCTAATCCACGACAGGCAACATGGATTTCGTCAGCGCAGATCAACTGCTGACCTCCTTTCCTTTGTCACCCATTCTTGGAACAAGTCTATGGAACTACACGGTGAATCCCAGATTGTCGGTCTAGACATATCCAAAGCATTCGACCAGGTCTGGCACGCAGCGCTGCTTAATAAACTACCGGCCTATGGCCTACCACCAAAACTCTGTACGTGGACAGCAAATTTCCTCTCTAACCGGAAGATTTCTGTTGTAGTGGATGGCCATTCCTCTAAACTGTATCCAATTAATGCAGGAGTTCCTCAAGCTTCAGCTTTAGCCCCTACTTTGTTTCTTCTCCACATCAATGACCTCCTCTCTAGCACATCCAACCCAGTTCACAGTTACGCGGACGACAGCACCCTCCACTTCAATATACAATATTCTAAGCCTCTCTTTAGCCCAACTAGATGAAGATCGCAGACTCATGGAGGGTTCTATATCCGTGGATCTCCAAAATATATTAGACTGGGGAAGTAGAAATATTGTAGAATTCAACCCTACCAAATCACAGTCTTGCTATCTTTCTCATAAGAGATACACCAGCCCTAGACCCATCACAACAAACAACCAAGTTATTCAAAGTAATGAGTCCTTTTCACTTGTTGGCATCTCTGTGGATCGACATCTCAATTGGCACCAACATGTCATATATCAATTGCAGAAGCGGCTGCTAAGAAATTAGGTTTCCTCTTCCGGGCTCGCAAATATTTCTCACCAGCTAATCTCTATACTTTATATACTTCACAAATAAGACCAAACCTCGAATACTGCTCCCACATCTGGGGTGCTGCTGCCGCTTCTACACTCGCTATCCTGGACTCCATTCAGAAGAGAGTTATACGTCTCATCGGTGACCATATCCTTACCCAAAGGCTGCCATCCCTTGCCCACCGACGTGCCGTTGGTGACCTCTCTCTCTCTTTTATAGATATTTGCACGGACACTGCTCAGAGGAGCTTTCTTCCATAGTTCCTCCACCTGCTGCCCCCAACAGATATACCGGGGGAACAGAGCGAATGCACCCTTTTACTGTCCAGGTCACCAGACATAGAACATCCTGTTATGCCCGCTCTTTTGTCCCGAGGACTTCCAAGTTGTGGAACTCCTTGCCGGCACATGTTTTTCCTTCTCCCCCGAACCTCCAAACCTTCAAATCCAGAATTAACAAGTTGCCTCTTTCCTCCTTGTCGACACCCACGGTACGATAGTATTTAGGCTGTAAGCCATCGTGGTGTGTTATTGAAATAAAAAAAAACCAAAAAAAAGCAATAAAAGTCTGGATGCAGCAAGTGCGTTATAGAAGTGAATTTTCATAAGAATCTTTTTAATAACACATATGTCTCTTTAATGCAAGCAGGAATCAATTTGGTTACTGGTATAACCTATATAGTAGAAACAACGTGCCATATTTTATCAAAATAACTTATTGCTTGAAAATGTACAAAAATTTTGTGAAAATAAACTTAAACTGTTTCCGAGAAAACTGGTTTCCTAGTCAATGAACCTATTAGGTTAATAGAGTTATTGAAATTTCAAGCATTTAATGAAAATTTGCTCTCAAAATGCACTTACTGCGTGTCGATTTATTTTCTTACAAACATAATGCGACATATTTCGACAAAAAATGCAAAACAGCAATAATATATGGGTGTTCAAAGCAAAAATTGTAGGTATCACCCATTACTTATGGGCCAGCCTTTGATTGTCAAAATAATTTTATAAGATGCAGCTTAAGACACGCCATAATTAACGTATCCTGTATACAATTATACTGACCTTTACCGTAGAATTGCAGTATGAATTTTGACGTTTCGACTCTGACGTTTTGAGGAAAACCTAATTTTTTAAATACCTATATTCTTTTTGTCTTTAAGCTTACAGACCTTAATTTTGGTACATGGTTCACTATTTATAATACAAACACGCGTACTAAATTTGGCTGCTCTTACTTTGTTATTTCCGGAGATATAGTTGTTTCCGAAAGAAAACGCAACATTTTCTAGACAAACCGCGTACTAAATTTGGCTGCTCTTACTTTGTTATTTCTGGAGATATCGTTTTTTTCCGAAAGAAAACGCAACATTTTCTAGACAAACCTGGGCCGATTTTCTTGGCTAACGAACTAATAAAAGCCACTCACAAAAGGAAAGTACGTACCAAATTTTATCAAAATCGGTCCATTCTTTTTTAAGTTATCGGTGTGAAACATACATACATACATACATACATATATATATATATATATATATATATATATATATATATATATATATATATATATATATATATATATATATATATATGTTCAGAAAGATTTCCGCGGTCTTTAATGTGACACATACTTGGTTCTCGGGTTAAACCGCGTCCAGAATTTATGAAAACGACGTTTCGGCTCCTGTTTTGAAGCCATTTTCAAGAGGTAAAGGAAATATGTAAGGACACTCTAAGGCCTCAATCTGATGCCTACTCCTTAGAGCGGTGGACAACGGTGGGTTGGGTTGTTGTAGCTCGATTACGGGACCTCAATCTGCCTACTTCCCAAATCTCGCCGGAGATCGTCTGTGAGGTCTCAGTGTGTTCAACCCTAGGCCTAAGAGAGATCTGACAATTCGTTGCAAGTCTTGTCTTATATATGTCGTTCCGTCTACCTGCTTCGTTATCAGTGAAAGTAGTGGGGTCACCGTCAATTAAGTGGGGGGCTTTGGTCACGGTATTTAGAGGAGGATTTGGATTTGGACCTTTGTCCATCACTCTAAGGAGTAGGCAGATTGAGGCCTTAGAGTATCCTTACATATTTCCTTTACCCACCTTTGTCCACCACTCTAAGGAGTAGGCAGATTGAGGCCTTAGATTGTCCTCACATACTTCCTTTATCCACCTTTGTCCATCACTCTAAGGAGTAGGCAGATTGAGGCCTTAGAGTGTCCTTACATATTTCCTTTACCTCTTGAAAACGGCTTCAAAACAGGAGCCGAAACGTCGAGTTTCCATAAATTCTGGATGCGGTTTAACCCGAGAACCAAGTATGTCTCATATATATATATATATATATATATATATATATATATATATATATATATATATATATATATATATATATATATATATATATATGTCCAACCGATAAATTATTAATGGCTTGGATGAGTTTGTTAGCCAGGAAAATCGGACAAGGTTTTCCGAGAAGATTTTGAGTTTCCTTTCGAAAAACATTTTTTTCTCCAAAAATTACAAAGCTATTTTAATGAAATTTGGTGTATATGTTGCCTTGAAAAAGACCTTACTACGTACTGAAATTCAACTTTCTAAGTTTATAGAAAATTGCCTTATTCAAGTTTGAAGCATTTAATGAAAATTCACTACCATAACGCACTTGCTGCGTCCCGAACTTTTTTTACTTTGTTTGCTTAATGGCGTAATTGTTTGTGCAAAAATAAGTTTTGCTACTTACATATTGTACAACTAACAGCTACATACAACAAGCCTTTTTTATCTTGAAATAATCCTCTGGCCATATTCACAGCTAAAAGCCAACTAGTCTTTAGTTAACCATAGAGTAATGGCACTGGCATCTTATTTCATTTCAGTGAATTATATAAATTTATTTATTATTACATTATGATCAACATTCAGCTTTCGTAATTATCAACTTAATATTTTGTGTCAGTTTTATACTGCATCAATAACGACTTACTTTTAGCTACTTTTTTTTGACTGCAAGCGTTAAACGATCGGGCAACGCTGGTGTTCGGTCTCTGTTGGCATTACATATTGGCAGACACAGATGTAAAGTACTAAACGTGCAGTTTATTGCTAAAATTGGGCTTCTTTTTGTGTGATATGGATATTTAATTGGATCCTGTTTCCTGTGGGAAAAATTAGGCGAAAGTTGATGAGTTATTATTGCAAATCTTTTTAAAAATGGTAAGTATTATTTATTTGTATGATAATTATGGTTGTTATATAGTATAAGAAAATCGCTTAAACAAAATGGTAGTAAGTAAAGTAGACATCATGTCCGCAGTTAGGCAATTTATAAGCTTGATAAATTGCCCTTAAAATATACATTGCATTGTGCATGGTTTTGTTTATAATTACATACCAACGAAAAAGTAAAAGCTGCGTTGTATAAAAATGTTTTGTTAAGCCTTTATCAATATTATTTTTAATAAAAGCTAACTATTTTTCATATATTTTATCTTTAGCGTTTGAGGATACCATTGCTAGACTTTGCCAGGGCTTGAGTATAATATATGATGTCATCAATATTTTGTTTCTTTAAACCTTTATAATTATTTAATAATACCATTGTAATTATCTCTCTATTATATTTTGCTTACTTTCTTAACAAAGACAATTTATTATTATGATTATATTAGGTATTATTATTAAAATAACAGACCCCATAAATAAAAAGAAAATTGGTTTTTGCACTTTAGATAGGTATAATTTACCTATGTCAAAATCGGTCTGTATATATCTCACGTACCTAAATAAAACTAAATTGTATGGAAAATATCATGTTTAAAGAGAAGTTCATCTTTAGAAAATAACTGCGGAAATTTAAAGATTTACAGAAAATAAAGCCAGTGACTAAAGTATCAGATATTGCGGGCATTGAATTTGAGTTTGGTTTGGTGCATCAAAATCTGAAGATTATATTTTGGAAAAGGCAGTGTTTGCTGGTGTTGGATATAAAACTTTATTTAAATCGTTTCTTTGCAGTAAAGAAGCAATTATAAAGGTATACTCTATAAGCGTACTGCACAATGCTAGCTAGTAAAACTATAAGCATTATATATCACTATTTAGAAAGGTTTAAACATTTCAACATACATTTACAAAATCAGCGACACCATCTTTAAAATAACCAAAGCGAATAGTAACATCAGCATTTTCGCATGTAAGTCCATAATGAATAATGTTGCCATGCAAAAGTGTCTGATCAGCAAAATAAAAATAGGAGGATGGATTTCATATTTAATGGTTCATGGCCTCACCTATAGAGGGCGGTACTAGGGCCCTAATCTACTTAGATTAGTTTACCTAATCTAAAATAACCTATAAATTCTTTTTTTATTTTATTTTATTGTGAGGTTAGGTAAAGGTGAACTGTCATTGTCTTTAGTGTCTCCAATGTCTCCCCAAAGTTTTCAGTTAACCATTAATCTGTTATTTTAAGAATTGGGTTTGTGTTTTGTTGTCATCTATTAGTACAGCTTAGCACCGAAGCAAATTCAAGAAGACATAGCTAACTAGCGAACACTTTAGGAACATCTTGACTTTCATACACAATGGTCAAACAGTGGGTTGCCGAATTTAAACATTGGGGGCAAAGCATCCAAGATGATCCTTACACTGGAGGGCCTGTAACTGTAACTGCAACAACAATCACCCAAAGAAGAAAACAGGGGACGGTCGAGTTAACCTCAACCGGAAATTACCAAACCGGCGCACACCACAAGAAAGCGTATGTAACGTAGAGTAATAATCTGAAAAAAAAGTACGGAATATCCATAAATAACAGATTAATTGAGAAATTAAGTTCTCAAAAACACACGATATGCAGGTTTCGAACTGTCAGTTTCCAGCAGCATTGCCACATTTAATATTTAATCCCAAGTGTTTTGCCGCTGTAACGAAATAAAAGATCTAAAATGCTTTTTACAAACAATCCTGCCGACCTGACGTTCTGGACCTGACAACACCGCCTATCTGCATCAAATATGTCAACCAAACAACAGTCTTAACCTCAGGTGCAAAAATATACGTTTTTGTTGCAAATCGAAACATTTTAATTGCTTTTTATCATTGAAAGGTTATTAAAAACGAAATATACCACATTGTTTAACTTTATTAAGGTATGTATAACTGATTTTAGGCCATATTCTGTTATAATCACCTTAAAGTTGATGTTAAGCCGACCATTTCCAAGGAAACATGGATTTGATTCACAATGGTCATGACAGATCGGCAGAATCAAATTTCGAAAAATAGTAAGCGGTAGTGGGCATCTCATATAGATGGATTCGAAACATTTTAGCAGTGCGTTAGAGCTGTCAGAAGTGTCAGGGTCATCAGCAATATTGAAAGAACATTTGGGAAAAGTATAAATAAAAAATTTATCAAACTGGAAATTGTAATGGAACAGTTTCTTCAGTATGTAAATATCCCCCATTCCAGTCCATCTTAGACCACTGGGATACCATTGTTCCTCCTTCCATTAGGACCAACAAAAACAGAAAACACCACAGGCTGAAGTTTAGGAAGATATGGTGTTGCCAGCACACATTATGTTCGTTTTCAGATGTTGTCCTACTTGCTGATCTGTTAAGAGCCTAAACATAAAAATGTTATACATAGATTTGTTACTACAGAGGAGACATGTTCAGCATTATCAGAGTGAATCAAAACAGCAATTGAAGCAGTGAATGGTTAGGAGTTCATTGTCTCATGAAAAGGCAATGGTAGTACAGTTTGCTAGCAAAGTTATGACTTCTGTTTTTTGCAATACAAAGAGAATATTAATGGTGCATTTTCTTTCTAAGGATTAAACCATAATAATAAAGTACGGTTATCCTCAAGATTGATACTCTAAAGATGCGTGAATATTTGCGTGCATTCCGAAGCATCGCTTGGATGTTTGAATTTCACACACCATTGCCATGTCCTATTCCAGAATCAATAGTTAGCGACAATATGAGACAGATGGCTTTACTACAAAATTTTCGTTAATATATTGATGTTCTGACTAAGAAGAGCGTGTTTGTGTAGTATTTATTAATATTAGGTACTTTTCTTTGTCATACGTTAAGGCAAAATATGAAGCACTTGCTGCGAGTTACATTGTTTTACATAACTGTTTTGCAGCCTCAATGGTCCAAGGGTGCACTAAGTGAAGATTGGAACATGTGATGAGCACTGATAAGTACACTTGGAGAACTCAGGTACAGTAGTAAGAACTTGTGCTTCTGGACCTTCTATGATATGGGGGGTCCCAGTCAAATCCCAACAAAAATGTTCAATTATGCCCTCTTCGGAGGGGGCATGAAGCAGTCTGTGCTGTTTGCCATACGATGTTGACCATGTAAAAGATCCCTACCCTCCTTGCAGAAAGGAAGATATTCAGCAAAATTTCCAGTATAGTGAGGTGAAACTGCTCCCCGGCATCGGTGATTGGCCATAGTCGAGGAAATAGACAAATGTTAAACAAAATACAATTCAATAATAGATTACTGTCGCAATTATTTTTTTCACAATTCGCAAGCTTATTTGCTTCAGTAAATAATTTTTGAAAATGTTATACCTAGTATTGTATCACATTTTGTTTTGTTTGCAACTCGGGGAGCAGTTTCTTCACTACCTCACCATTTTGTGAATTTTGCCGAAATGTAAGAAGCATAGTGATATTTAATGTGTCTACCATAGCATAGTAAACAGGATCGACGGCTTTATGTTCCCTCCTAAGTGCGGAACATGAGGAGGTTTTATATATTTGGCAGCATTTTATCTAAGTACAATTTGGAGAACCCAATTCATCACAATATAGTTTTTAGACCTGGCAATCATTTTGAGTTTATTCATCCTTCTGATGATGCCAACTTTGTTAGAGAAACGATAGGCAGGTCTAAAAGCTGTATTGTGATAAATTGGGTTCTCCAAATTGTACTTATCAGTGCTCACCACACATTCAAATCTTCACTCATAGAATTTTATGACGGTTTTTCTTTCATAATATTACTTTGTTAACCTACTGAATTTGAATCTTACTTAAGGCCTGCCCCGTGCAAGATTTCCACTGATAAAATGTAGCAAACTCTGGAGATAATGTGGTACAGTACATTACTTCTAAATTGCACAACACACCACCTTGCACTTCTAATAAGAGCAGTGGCCCAGTGGCAATAGTGTGCCTCTGAAGCCAAGGGTTGCAGCTTCAAATCCCAGAAAAACCAGTATGTGGCATTGTCGTTGAGCAAGTTTGATGTTATTTGATAGCGGGCATAATAACACCAGTCCCGTGTACTATGTGATAATTGACACTTTAAATATCCGCTATATGAAATGGTAAGGTGGAACTGCTGGCGTCGCTGGTTGGCCATAGTCATGGAAACAGGCTGACATTAAAATAAAAATACAAACAAATCAATAGAAACAGCATAGAATAAGGGTTATGTTTCAAAGTACATACATCCTATTATACTATATATATTCATGAAGGATTATGCTTCAAAGTACGATAGTATTTCACTTAGTGAATAAGAGATAAATATTTATTTGATTTAATTATTTTAAGTGATTTAGTATAATTATTGATTCTGGAACAGGACGTGACAATGCTGTGTCACATTTGAAACAGCCGAACGGAGCTTCAAGACATGTCCAAATATATGTGAAGTCTTAGAGTATCAATCTTGAGGATTACTGTATCATATTATAACTTGTTAGGCCAACTTTAATAAAAATAAAAAAGAAGGTACTTTGCAATGTTAACAAAACATATGTTGTTATGCTGTTCCATTGAAGCAATGCTCTAGCTCATAAGTCAACAGTTTAAATGGTTGAAATTGATCTGTACACCTTTAAATTTGTACTTCATGCTGCTTATTCACTGGTTCTGGTCCTATTAGACTTTAATCTATTTTTATTTTTCCATTATGTACTATTTGGGATATCTTTTAATTTTTCATTTGTAAAAACTATTAAAGTAAAAGTATTTTTCCAGAGTATGTGCATTTTCCCCGTTAATTTATTTTATAAAATTAAAACACAGGGTCAGATTTGAAATCACTCAAATTCACAAAATATTGAAATATTTTAGTTAAGACGCAAAAATATTATAAAGCAATATATTTCGATTAAGTACTAAACGCGGAATTCAAATGCAATAATATACAGGGTGTTTTATTTGAAAAAGTAGTTACAGTTGTTTGAAGTTTCTAAAAAGTAGTAATGTTTTATAAGCACCCTGTATAATTTTCTCAGGAACTGTCAACTGGTTGAGATCAAGCAATATTTCAGTATCAAATCATAAGAAATTTGTAGCTGAAGAGATAAAACTCAATTAACAAAAGCCTGGATGCAGCAAGTGCGTTATGGTAGTGAATTTTCATAGAAATGATCTGGCACAAAATATATTTTTTTCTTGTTACATAGAAATCTAAATTTTGGCTTATAGTTTACTTTTTATATCGTAAACCTACCAACCAAATTTGGTTATCAGATTTTAAAAAATTTCTAATGAAAACTCAAAATTTTTCCGGAAAACCTTGTGGGATTTTCCTTACTTACGAACATATCCAAGCCATTTACAAAAGGAAGGTACGTGCCAAATTTTATCAAATTCGGCCCATTATTTTTTGAGTGATCGGTGTGATACATATATATGAATAAATAAATATATATATATATATATATATATATATATATATATATATATATATATATATATATATATATATATATTAAAATTGAAACTGACCCCGGATATGAGTTCTAGGGGTGCTAGTTCACACTAATTTGCAAAATTTTTTCAAAATTCAAAAGTCGAGATCTACCCATTAGTGAATTTTTTATACAAAAATTCACTAAAAACAGTTTAATTGAACCTGTTCAAATGTCAATTTTTGTCTTCAGGTCCACATATTTTGGAAAGTATAAAAGATAATTACCAACTATGGTACATAAAGTCAATTAAATTTGACAGGAAATCTAAAAATGTAATAATATATAGGCTGTTCTATTTAAATTGAGGAAGTTGGTGTTCACTTCCGGTATAACCGGAAACAATCTAAAGCTATAACTGGTTTTTTTTTGAACAGATAATCATAGAAAACATACCTCTATAAATTTTCAAATTTCAAATCTGAGTAGTTCCTGATATACAGCTAACGGTCCAAGTTTGCAGGAAACCAGTATATATATATATATATATATATATATATATATATATATATATATATATATATATATATATATATATATATATATATATATATATATAAATAGATCTGAACAAAATGTGTGAAGTGAGAACCAATATAAATAATTTTTGGCTGTTTTATTTAGAATGTATCCTCCTAGAAATTGTGTTTTATACAAGCACAAGCGTGTGTGTGTGTTTTGTTTGTTTAACGTCCGCGACTATGGCCAATCACCGACGCCAGGGAGCAGGTTCACCTCACTATCCTGGAAATTTTACTGAACCCCTGCCTTTCTGTAAGGAGGGTAGGGATATTTAACGTGTCTAACAGCGCATGGACACGGGATCGACGGCTTTACGCACCTCCAACCCCCCCCCCCTCCCCCGAAGGGCGGAACGTGCAGACATTTAACTTGCTCAAATACAATGTCAGAACCGCGGTTGATGTTAATACTACAGTTTGTACTGAAAAAGTGAAAGGACTACCCTAGGATCGAACCCAGTACCCTTCGGTTCAGAGGCACACGTTCTTACCCCTAAACCACCGAGGTTCTATATACAAGCACATGCACCACTTGTTTGCACGGTGTGTTATGGTTTTCGAGACATCAGCATTTTTGTATTTTAACAGAATTTATGGCTTATTTTAAAATAAAATCTGCTAGTAGAAAAAAAGCCTGTTTATATAAGCGAAAAATGTTTGCATATGTTAAGTAATGTGTATTGCAGTCACATAATGCAATCATCAAGCAGTAGCGGCTCGTGCCTTAATGCATTGAAAAAAAAAGTTCGAGACGCAGCAAGTGCGTTATGGTAGTTAATTTTCATTAAATGCTTCAAATTTGAACAACCCAAGTTTCTACGAACTTAGAAATATTGGTATATAGTAGGATCTTATTCAGGGCAACATATCCACCAAGTTTCATCAAAATAACTTTGTAATTTTCGGAGAAAATTTTTTTTTCGAAAGAAAACTCAATTTGAAAAACTTAATTTTCTCTAAACTTAGAAAGTTGAATTTTGGTATGTAGTAAGGTCTTTATCAAGGCAATATATCCACCAAATTTCATTAAAATAACTTTGTAATTTTCTGAGAAAAAAAATTTTTTCGAAAGAAAACTAAAAATTTGAAAAACTTAATATTCTATAAACTTAGAAAGTTTAATTTTGGTATATAGTAGGGTCTTACCCAGGGCAACATGTCCAGCAAATTTCATTACTGACCCCGGATATGAGTTCTAGGGGTCCTAGTTCGCGCTCATTTGAAAAATTTTTTGCAAAGTCTCACCATCGATACCTCTCTATTAGAGAATTTTTTAAAATAAAAATTCACTAAAGAAAACCTACTTACTAAACTTAATAATTATTAACTACTTACCAAGTTTTCCTCTAGTTAGTTATACGTTATAGTAGTTAAAAAGTCCCTTAAAAAGTTAACCTTTAAATTTATAATATCATCCACTGAATTAATCACAGTATCACAATTATTTTGTCCACTTATTAAGCAACCCGAAGTAGTGGCCACAATAATAATAATAATTGTTTTGTTAGAACATGTAAACAACAAGGAAATGATCTAATTAAAATCAATCCGACGCGAAGACGAAAATTACTAGGTAGTAGGTACACACGCTCTACCAAAAGTCCACTACAAACTGAAGTGTGTAATTTTATAGCGCTCAACAGATTGCTTATTTGGTCGTTTTCCACGATGATTGGTGATCATTTTGCACTGAAGTATCTCATTTCCTGGAGAGCGCCGAAAATACACACCGCCGCCTGACTGCTTTATATATATATATATATATATATATATATATATATATATATATATATATATATATATATATATATATATATATATATATATATATATATATATATATATATATATATATATATAACGTCTGCAACGATTAACACTATGCTTATGACTTATTCTGATTCTGTATTCTGTATTAATGGCTGCCGACTCTCTGCGATCCTCGATATACTAATTTTGTTGTTGAATGCAGGAGGTAAAAAAAGTAAATAAAAATTTATTAAAGTATAGCATAGCAAAAATATTATTTTTCCACGGCAGACGGCAGTGCGCGCGCACGGGCGCACTTATTGAGAAGCCGCCCCTGTCATCAAGCTTTGTTTGAAATATAAAAAGTATTTTAGGTTGATTAAAATAGAAAAAGGTTCGTAATTTGACTTATCTCCCTTTTTCTTTTAAAATATGTCAATATAATATAATGTTCAAATATTATTAAAAACTACCTGATTTCATTACCGTTTGATCATATATCACACTCAATCATTATTTGTAGAAATTTTCTTAAATTAAGAAAAGTTCACAGCAGGTTCCAGAGATTGTAAACTTACTAACAGATAAGGGAGTATGTAATATAATATAAAGGATCAATAAATCAAGTTAACTTGCATGTTAAACAACTTTGCCAAAACTGTTCATCGATTCTTACACATTACTTTAATG